>NW_025902049.1:15351-48150 GCF_018835915.1 Vigna umbellata
ATATATATATATATATATATATATATATATGTTTTAAACTCATATTTCAACTACAAACTCATAAATATAACTCGAATTCTTCTAATTTATTCTTGTATCTCTTTCTTCATTGGCACTGAATCAGACAATGTTCCTTCATATGCTCCCGTATAACGAATTATACAATCATCGCACATACACAAACACAAACAAGTAGGGTGAGCTAACATGCAACAAATCATTTATAAAACATGCATAATTACTTTGATACACTCAACAAACCTCATATAATAATTATGTCAGACACCCTCATACCATCATACAACAATCGCATCATAGATACTCATCCCATCATACCACAATCCCTAATAGACATTCATTCCACAATATCCAATAGACATTCATTCCACAATACTCAATAGACATTCATTCCACAATACCCAATAGACACTTATTTCACAATACCCAATATACACTCATTCCACAATACCCAATAGACACTCGTTCCAGAATACCCAATATACACTCATTCCACAATACCCAATAGACATTCATTCCAGAATAACCAATATACACTTATTCCACAATACCCAATAGACACTCATTCCAAAATACCCAATATACACTCATTCCAGAATACCCAATAGACACTCATTCCAGAATACCCAATATACACTCATTCCACAATACCCAATAGACACTCATTCAGATAATACGTAATATACACTCATCCCACAATACTCAATAGACACTCATTCTACAATACCCAATAGACACTCATTCAGATGATATGTTGATGAGCGATCACGGGAGGTTATGCACTTGTGATGACTTCTACTTCTTCTTACAAATATACTTCCAAAATACTCCATACCATCCACAAGGTTAGTCCTCAACACTATGTCCAAAACCGACACATAGACCAGGACCTCCTGCCCCTCTCACCACATAATTCATCCTTCTCTACTTGAGATTGGATGATTATTAGAGTATCAGGATACCTCCAACAACATGACCCTCAACATCAACATATCCACAAATACCATATCCTTACAGAATCTCTCCACGAGACTCATACCATGCTCATATTCCTCAACTCATATTATACCATTACAAAATATCCTCATAATACTCATATCATGTTCAGATGTAGAAATTCCAATCCAATATAATAAAATACAATCATAACAGAATTCATACAAAATGAATATATCACAAAATAAATTAACAATACTAAAATATCCCCATAAATGGTCACTGTAGAAGAATCAAATGTTTGACGAATCAAATGTTTGACGAATCAAACTCACCATAAACGCCAGTACATATGACTAGTCACAACTTACTGAATTTGACCAGGGCTGCTCTATGATCAGGGATGTACCAACTCCGATTTTTAAGATTCCTCTATCCTACCATCACAATTATAATTCATAATTCCATATCTACCACAATAACATGAATTCATCAGAAATTTTCATTCCAACGAGATATATTGCACAATAATTTAACAATACATAATCTGTTCAATAAGATTTAAGTTAAAAACTTGTCGAGTAGACTTCTAGGAAAGAGAGGTGCGTCACATTGGACAACTTAAGTACAAGTCTTTCCTTAGCCAAAGTGTTTCTCAACTAGTTTTAACAAATTTCTTATTTATAGATTCAAAACAACAACATATAATATTAACATAGAAATTTAATATAGATAGATATATAACAAGCACCTATGTTTTTCATTAACAGTATTCACACAGAATTTCAAGACATGAATAGTAATAAAACAATACTAAATCATAATATAAAAGCTTAGAAAGGTTAGCTCCCCTACCTCTATTCTAAACTTAATCTCTTGCTCAGAATTTATTTCCCCGAAAACCCTCCAGAACATCTACTCTTTTTGCAACTAAAAATTTCTTCCTAACTCTTTATTCTCTATTTCTCAAGATTTTTCACTTGATTCTTCCTCTTTTTGTGCATAATATTCTCCTCTCTCATGGCTATTTATAGTCCAAAAATTTTACTATTTAACAATTTTTTAATATTATTTATTATTTTAATATTATTTTATTATATTAATATTCTAATCACTGCTTGACAGATCCCTCAATAATGCATTCAAACGTGGTGTGCTCAATATTTTATTTATTTTTTAAACAAAAAGGTAGAAAAGAGTTTGAACTCATGTTCTTGAAATCACCACAATTTTCTACTATTTAAGTTGCCAAAATTTTTTATTTAACTTTCCATATTTTATTTTTACATAAACTTATTATATTTTTCATTTACAAAGAAATTTATTACTACTAGTAATAAAATTGTTACTAAGATAAATATTTTTTATGAGTCTTAGATTCCATATATAGATTCACATTGGTTATTCAACGAGGGTTTACAGTGATTCCTTGGTGTCCATTCCTTCCTTCAAACATCGACCCTGGACTTTTTCTTGTCCAGATGTCGGTCTTGAGTAAGAAGAATCTCTTTGCTGTTCAAAGACAACAATGTATATTCACAAATCTTTAACTCAATATGGTATTTCTCTTATGCCAATATATTTTCATGATAGTGATTGACTTAGAGGCAAGTGTTGTTGTTGCAGTCTTTTTCATAAAAAATAACAAGGTCGATGAAATGAAGTGGTTTTAGCAAAACATCGTACTGGAGTAGAAGTTGTAGATTACCTCATCCTCAGATTTGGAAAGAGTCTGTCATAATTCTCACCCCACCATTTTTGAGCTTGTTACTTGTCAAAAATCTCCCGGCTTCAAATTTAAATGGTGAGTGCTTTAGTCTTCACTCACAGTAGATAATTAACTTCTGCAACAACTAAAAATTTCATATACTTTGTATGATATTAACTATTATGGTCTCGAACGTACATTTTCTATCATAACTTAGAACATGCAACTAAATCTATGGGTTCCCATTTTCAATTCAATTCTATCTCTACAAACGGAAACTATGTAAAGGGAAGTGGCAACAGTGCATAGTATAATTTTTTTCTTCGCATTTCAATGTCCGAGACATGTTTGTCTCGCATTTCCATATCCGATGGAGGGTACATGTTTTCTTAAGGTTTGTTTATTTTTAATGTTTAATTGTATTATATTATTTTAAAATCTAAAAGTTTATTAAATTATTTTAAAATGTTTAATTATATTATTTACAAATGTTTAATTAGATAATTTTAAAATGTTTAATTATAAAATTTTTAATGCAAAAGTTTGTTTTTCTAAAATGTTATATTATATTGTTTTAAATTTTAAAAGTTTGTTTATTTTTTATGTAAAACTTTATTAGAGTATTTTAAATTGTTTTATTATATTATTTCTAAATGTTTAATTAGATAATTTGTATTAAAAATTTAAAATACTTTTTCGGTTGTCTTAAGTATTATTATTTTGGTGTTTTTTTTATATATATTTAATTATTTATAAATGTTTAATTTATTGTATTAGTTTATGATTTTATATTTTAATTATAAATAATTAATTTATTCTATTAGTTTGTATGACGTTTTTTAATTTATTAAAAATAAATTGGTATTTAAAATTGATACGAAAAATTTAAATAATATTTTAGGTAGTTTTAAGTTTATTAAAAAACTATAAAAAGTTANTTATTTTAAAATCTAAAAGTTTATTAAATTATTTTAAAATGTTTAATTATATTATTTACAAATGTTTAATTAGATAATTTTAAAATGTTTAATTATAAAATTTTTAATGCAAAAGTTTGTTTTTCTAAAATGTTATATTATATTGTTTTAAATTTTAAAAGTTTGTTTATTTTTTATGTAAAACTTTATTAGAGTATTTTAAATTGTTTTATTATATTATTTCTAAATGTTTAATTAGATAATTTGTATTAAAAATTTAAAATACTTTTTCGGTTGTCTTAAGTATTATTATTTTGGTGTTTTTTTTATATATATTTAATTATTT
Organism: Vigna umbellata; assembly: GCF_018835915.1. Next base: position 19,277 of record NW_025902049.1, read on the forward strand.
ATAAATGTTTAATTTATTGTATTAGTTTATGATTTTATATTTTAATTATAAATAATTAATTTATTCTATTAGTTTGTATGACGTTTTTTAATTTATTAAAAATAAATTGGTATTTAAAATTGATACGAAAAATTTAAATAATATTTTAGGTAGTTTTAAGTTTATTAAAAAACTATAAAAAGTTAAACTATAAAACTAGAAGAAGCTGATATGTGGATTTATATGGAGAAAGATAGAGAAAGTGAAGAAGAGAGGAGAAAAGGAGAAAGAAGGAGAGACTTCCAAATTTGAGATCCCAAACATAAAGATAAATATAAGAAATAATTTTTAAGAAAGAGAAAACTGGGTCAAACAATATAGTCAAAGATTAAAAACTAATAATATAAATATGTTTTTCATCCTTTAAGAAGTATCACACGATTTTGATTTTAGTCCTTACTCGAACTTTTGATGGTTTTTAGTCCTCGTAGTTTTGAAACTCTTATTATTAGTCCTTAAAATTGGACAGCGTTAACTTTTAGCAGATGTGGCAAACAGCGAGGCCACGTTTTATGTCAGCTGCGCTTTTTATGTTAAGTGTGCATTTGGTTGAAGCACACTTCATTATCTCTTATAAATGATATTTTAAGAAGTTGGATTCTTCTTCATGAATGTAGTTTGGGGCAAAGAAAGTTGAGGAGGTAGATCTGAAGGTTTGAGTTCGTCTTCTTGAGGAGGTAAGTTGATACATTTTGTTTTGGTCTTCTTCGTGTGAATATAAGGATTGGGGATCTAGGGTTTAGGTGGGCATGAAAGCTGATGAAGAGATTTCTTTGTTGTAGTGAAATGAAAGGTGAGAGTGGAGGCAATGATTGGACGCGAAGGTCAATTGGTTCGGGAAAGTCGCAAAGCTGTGGATCATCTTCACGGTTACCATCTAAATTGTGTGGTTGTGGTGAAACATTGTTGCTTTTGAAGGCAACTACTGTGAAGAACAAAGGAATATTGTTTTAAAGATGTAGAAATTGGGCAGTAAGTGATTAAATCTTTTAGTTCATGTGCTGAATTTTGTATTAATCATGTGTTATTTTGATTGCAGAGTAATTCAAGTTGTAATTACTTTGAATGACATGATGAAGGAGTTTCTGAAATTGAAGGAAGCTTTGAAAGAAAACGTGAAGAACTTGAAATGTGTTTGGAAAATGAAAATTTGTACTGGATCTAAGGAAGAAGAACGACAAGCTAAAAAGGAAATTAGAACAAGAGAAGAAAGTTGGGAAAATGTTGTTGTTGTTTGTTTTGTCATGGGCGTTAACAATTTTCTTTTGTATTATGTTTTTGTTGAAGATTAATTGTAATTAAGAATTATGGTTGAATAAAATGAGGTACTTGAGTTTGTCTCCAAATTTTGCTTGACTAAATTCTCCAAATTATTTACATGTGTTGCCACTTGATGAATAAGTTATTTTTTCTTTAACATTCCAGTGTTACTGAACTTTTGTTCTATGTTAATAAAGAAAACATTGGGCAGGATAAAACATCCGAACGATATTAGTATAGACACCGAACAGTCTATATTGTGATTGTATGTATTTACTATAAGTGTAGACACTGAACAATATTAGTATAGACACTAAACGGTCTATACTTCCCAAATCCCTTTTGGCTACCGCTCGATAGCTACTTCCCTCCTCCTTCTAGCTACTATTCGGCATTCTACTTTCAGTAATCCTATAGCTTTCTAAACATAATTATTTCACCCAAATAGCACTAGCAATGAATAGAAGAACATGGTCTTAACTCATTAAAAATAATCATAAATAAATGCTCATGGTTTACCCATTTCCATCTCTCGGATCTGCCTCTACTTAGAAATGCCACTTGAGTTTGCATGGTAAAATTGACTAAGCAGAGTATCCTGCTTGACTAAGCAGCTAAACATTTGTAAGAAAAACCTGACCAAACATTTGTAAATTTGAACTTGGAATAAATAAAGTTAACTTGGCATAATGCAAAGTTGGAATACAACAAGAAGTAGGATATAATATGAAGTAGTCCCATACTATTAAATATTGTAAGTTAAGTGGTCCCTTACAATTACATATGATGGTAGATGTTAAAAGCAACCACTGTACCCACTACTATTGTTCCTTAAGTGGGTGACTGTGACTTACAAAATACATTAAAATAAACGTTTGGCTACAATAAATCTTCAATTGGTACTAGCTTGGGACCCTAGATGTTGTGCAGCCAGTAGTCGTGAGGATGTTCTTCTTCCACCTTGGTGACTTGATGTAGGTCCTGCTCCACTGCCACTTGTTCCAAGTTGTGATGTTGTTTGAGGTCGTCCTAGTTGAGAAGTCCCCCTTCTTGATGTTCCTCCACCTTGTGACATTGATGGAGCTGGTTGTGATTGAGAACCTCTTGTAGTGGAAGTTGCCCTTGTGCTGCCAGATCCTCCTGCACTTAAAGTGCCCCTTGTGTTCTGTAAATGGAAGTAAGCGACATTGCAATTAGTATAGTGTAAATAATTATGAATGTGTAAATAAGTGAAGTTGTAAAAGAGTGATTTTGTACCTTTTTCTTTCCCCTTTTACATGTTCTTACATTATGACCAAATTCATTGTAGCTGCTACACTTCATAACAAGATTCTTCTTTGACAATTTTGTATGACTGACATATTCATCAGTTTCCCTTCTTTTTAGATTTTTAGGCCTCCCAGGGAGTGTTTTATAAATTGGAGGTAGTAGTGCACCAGATTCAGAAGTAGACCATAGTTGTTGTCCATTGATTGGAACAATTTCAAGACCATAACAGGTTTCATAAGCCTCTTTCTTTTAATAAGGATGTACATAGTCTTCAGGGCTTTCTACTTTGTAATTTATGGTAGCCATAGCGTGCCTGCAAGGTATTCCTACCAAATCCCAAAAGTAACAACTACATGAATGGTTACTTAGGTCAACTACAAACTTGCCCATTGTAAACCCGTGAGTAACTTCAAATTTGGCAGCCCCTACTCAAGTTGGAATTCAATTTCCACTCTTCTCTACTTCCCTATCAAGCCTTTTTCGTGGTTTAGGAATCACAACTCATGTATATGTCTTTGCTTTTTCTCTAAGTGTTGCAAACCTACTCATAATGTAAGTTCTAATCCATTCCATCATAGTTATGATAGGTTTGTCTCTAGCTACTAAAATTGTACTATTAAATGACTCAGACAAATTATTTATCAAGACATCACATATAGGATAACTACTGAATGCATGTTTACACCAACAATTAGTTGGAATAACTAGCAACCAATTGTAAGCATTAATGTTAACATTCTTCAACTCACCCATTTTCTTTTCCCAGTTCTGTTGAAATGTGGCCTTCGCAGGCCCCATCATAAGATCTCTAATAAGCACTACTCCACCAAATTTCTTCTTGTAATTGTTATACAAGTGTCTTAAGCACAATCTATGTTCCACTCCATCCAAGATGTCATAAAAAAATGTCATTAGTCCCTGCAAAGCACAAAAGGTCTTGGTCAATAGTAAATAATGTCACTACTACGAAATAAAAATAGGAAAACATTAAAATGAAAATACCTTTTGTTGATTAGAAATGAAAACCCAATGTTGACAATCAATGCCACCAATATCATCCAGAAGTAGTGTCAAAAACCATCTCCAGCTTTCTTTGCATTCATTTTCAACCACAGTAAAAGCTAGTGCGAAATATTGGTTATTAGGGTCTCTGCCCACTGCCACCAACAACTGACCACCATATGTTGTCTTCAGATGACAACCATATACCCCTATGAAGGGCCTGCAACTTCCTAAGAAGCCTTACTTACAGCCCTCTAAACACGTATAAAATGACCCAAATCTTGGTGGTAAACTTGGTTGGGGTTGATTCACTTTAATTTTAAAGGTTCCAAACTTCACTCTTAGAAATTCACCCACATAATCATATAGACGACCATATTGTCGTTCTCCATCACCAACCAAAGAATTCAAAGTAATTTGCTTGGCCTTTCCAACTTTCCAAGCAGTTATTCCAACACTGAATGACTTCTTAATGTCATCAATGATTTGGTTGACTGTCATGTTAGCCACATTTACAAACATGTCTACTAATACTTGTGCAATCCAGTTTACATTTGCATTTTTGTTTCCAAAAACCCTTCCACAATTTTATCGTCCAACCAAGGTTTTCACCCTAAATATTTGCTTGCCTCCTACCTTGCTAGCCATAATAAGAAAATCACATTTGTTTTTACAAACTACCCTTACTCTGTTCAGGTCATTCTTCACAAACTTAAGCTCTTTTCCATTTAATACACTATGCTCCATTAGTGCATTTTTAAATTCCTTTAATGAACAGAACTCCATCCCCAATTCGAATATGAAGTTCTTGTTCATATCATCTTGTCTATACCTTTTAAAGTTGCCCTTTTTCAACCTCACATCGTCATCACTATCTACATTTGAATCCAATTCATCACTATGGTATTCTTCATTGATGTCATGATCTCCAACTTCTTCATTCATTACAAATGAACCTTCCCCAACATTGCCTCTTCTAGTCACACATTTTTTCTTTTTTTCATTGTATTCCACCTATCCAAAATTGGATTAATGTTTCTATGAACTTGGTCCACCCTATCATTCTCAACACCAAACCCATCATCATCATTAGCCATTATGTCTTCTTCACTGTCATCTAGACATTCTTCAGCTGAAGCTTCTACTTACCCCTCAACCACATTCCCCCCTTCCCCTTCTTCAAAAAAATAATCATGTTCATCACCACCATCACACTCTTCTTCTTCCTCACCCATTTCAACCTCTTCCTGTTCATTATCACCATCACACTCTTCCCTTTCCTCACCCATTTCAACCTCTTCATGTTCCTCACCATCATCACACTCTTTCTCACCCATTTCAACCTCTACAACCACATTAACATGTGAACCCTGTTTCTCAACACATTCACCCTCTTCTACAGCACCATCACCCTCTTCCAGACCCATTCCATCCTCTTCTACAATCTCAGCCACTTCTTCCTCATGTAAATTAACCTCTTCGTCACCCACTTTGGAAACCACTTACTCCACGTCTATGTTTCCTTCATCTGCCACTTCACCACAACTAAGAAAGTGAACTTCCACTTCCTCACTAGGAACATGTTGAACATACATTTCTACTTCTTCCTTATTCTCCTTTGCATAGTTAGCCAAGTACAATGCTTCCCTGTCATCACTCAATAATCTCACATTATTCATTAGCCTTTGTTTCGACCCCTTCCACCATAGTTTGAAGTCTGCATCATACTTAAATTATTTAACTATTCGAACTGCTTCAAAATACGACCAACGATCCGGATCAAGTCCTTTGATCACGTGTATCTCTCCTCCAACACATACTGTTGCCCCTTATTACTAACAAACTTTCCCATGTGATGCAAAAAAATGTCGAAAACCATTTCTAGACCTACATTCAGACATGAACACTTTACGTCCAAATTGGAACAACCATAACCAAAAAAAAAAAACAATAGCTTAGCTTACCTTTACGCTTGTCTTTCACACCCACCGTTTCCTTCACGACCACCGCAAGGAGCACCACAAGGAGCCCCATAAGGACCACTTTGCTAGAATGCTTCGAGTAAAAGTACTTTTCCCCAATTGAAAAAATTAAACTTTGCCCAATTAAGAACCTTAATTATTAATTTGATTTCAATCAACAACACGTGCCACTTAATCTCATGAATAAAAAGAAAACCAACATGGTAGAGAGTGAAGAGCGCAACTGGCATAAAACGTGGCCTCGCCGTTTGTCACATCTACTAAAAGTTAACGACGTCCAATTTTAAGGACTAATAGTAAGAGTTTCAAAACTATGAGGACTAAAAACCATCAAAGTTTCGAGTAGGAACTAAAACCAAAATCGTGTGATACTTAAGGGACGAAAAATATATATAACCCATATTTTAATGGAGGATATTATGAGTATTTAAGAAAATTTTGGAAGTTCAGGATGAAATCCTTGGAGGTGGAGGATGAAACAGCCCAAGCCGGATTGAGTTTGAAAAAAATAACGGACCAATTTTCAACCCGGCTCACTCGGGTTAAACCCTTGGTGAGTCAGGTTGGCTCACCAAGCCATCTAGTTTAATTTAATTATTTATTATTTTATGTTTTAATATTATTAGTTAATATTTTTTTATTGTGTTGTAAATGAAAATAAAGAAAAATATTTTGAAGAGAGCAAACTATTATACATTTATCTATTTAAGACTCTAATCTTATAAATGGATAAGTGACACAAAAATTATCAAATATTATAAACTTATTTATTCGCTTATTGTGTTTGCTTTTAGATTACATTTAAGTTATATTTTAAATAAGTGAATAAGTGATACAAAAATTATAAAATATTATAAACTTATTTATTCGCTTATTGTGTTTGTTTTTGGATTACATTTGAGTTGTATGTTAAATGTTTTATTTTGAAGTGTCTTTGAAGTTTAACATCTTTTTAGAGTACAATTATTTAAATTTGAATTACAAAAAATTGTATTTTTTTAATTTAAAAAAAACTTGTAATTAAATAAGCAAGTGAGCCAACCTATTTAACCCATACTAACTTGTAATGGATCAGGTCGGGATTGAAATTTTTTAGGCTCATTAAGAAATGAGCTGGGTTGGGTTGGTTCACTAAGTGGTCAACCCGTGATGGGCCACATCGAATTCAATCGAAGGGTGTTGCTCCCTCCATCGCCCCAATTACTTCTCCACCTCCCCACTATTTTCTTTTATTCCAAAAATACTCTACTCCTCCCCACTATTTTCTTTTATTCCAAAAATATCCTACACCTCCCCATTATCCTCAACAATCTTTCTCTTTCTCTCTCTGCATTAATGGAGCATTCATATGGCTTATATTTAAACTTGTGATATATTGCAAAATATAAAATTCAGAAGAAACTTTAATATTAGTGCTTCTACCATTTTCATTTTATAAATTTAAAAGATAGATGCAAATACAAAATAATAAACATAATAATATTAATAGTAAATAATATATTATTATTATTATATATTAACTTTATAATGACGAAATAACTAAATAAATTCCAAATCTTTAACAAATAACTTTTCTTTTATATTTTAAGTATTTAATAATACTTTTATATTATTTATCTAACAAAATTAAATACTTTATTCAAGTTATTTGAGTCAAACATGTTGGTAAGTTAAAACATAATATAATGTTAAAAATTATAGATATTAAATGTAAAAAAAACACACATATATATAAACATTTTTCTAGAAATTAGGACAAAATTTTACCATTTATTGAGTAATTTGAAGAAAAAAAAATATTGAACAGTGAAAATAAGATTGAATCAAATTTATTTAAGGGAAAATGTAAATAAAATTTTGCAATATATCACAAGTTTAAATGTGAGCTATGTGAATGTTCCATTAATATGAAGAGAGAAAGAGAAAGATGATTGAATATAGTGGGGTGGTGTAGGGTATTTTTGAAATAAAAGAAAACAATAGAGAGGTGTAGGAGCACTTGAGGTGGTGGAGGGAGCAACACCTCAACGAATAATCCATTTTAACAGTACTACTTTTCTTTATAAAAAAAGTCTAAAGAACTTTATATATTTTTGTTAAATTTTAGCTAAGAATTTTGACCTAACATTTATTATAACCATAATACGTTATGAAACATATTATTCTCCAGGACCTCTCATCTCACATGTAATAATTTATTTAAAGAAAGATTGAGAAAAAAACACACATAATATCAATGGTATATTGCTCACAAAATAATCAAATTATATCACATTTTAAAAATTAAAAACTCAATTAAGAACCATTAACATTTAAAGACCTAATTAATATTTTCAAACAAATATGAATACGTCTAAATCTATTTTATATTTGTCAGATTTTAGTATTAACCATTTTTAATGTTTATAGATGATAAATGGAGATTCTTTTTGAAAATAATTTTTATTATTGTAAGTAAAATTATATAAAAAGAAAATATTGAGATTTGAAATATTAAAAACATAAATACTATCGTATTAAAATAAAAGGATAACATAATTTTGAAATGGATAATTAAGTTTTATAAAAATATATCCATAAAAAAATATAAAAAGAAATGATTTTTATTAATTGTTTTTATAATTTTATTCTAGATAATTTTTTTTATTGTGAATAACTGATTGAGTTTAGAAAAATTACAAGATTTAAAAGGGTAATGGAGTAAAAATCTGTGCATAGAAAAGGTAATTCATAATTTTCTTTTGTTAATAATATAGATAATATTCTTAGACATTTAGGATAAATATTATGTGACAAAAAGTCCAGAACGAGAAATTTCAACAAAAGTAATTATCAATAAATAATTTTAAAAATTTAGGATGAGTATTGTTTGGGCCAAGCTAATTCATAGCCCACTAAAACAGCCCAGAACAAGAAATCTCACCACAAGTAGCGTTTTCCCTGGAATCCCAGTGAGAGAAGTTATTTAGGGTTTTTGCGACGCCATCACTCTCCTCTGTAGCTTCTGCCGTCAAGTCCTTTCGTCATGGCTGAACAAGTATTCTTCATCTCTCCATTTTTCCATGTTGTTTTATCAATTCTTCTTATGTTTTGTGTGAATCTTGTGTTGATTTTGTTTAAATTGTGTGTTGCAGACCGAGAAGGCTTTTTTGAAGCAACCAAAAGTGTTCCTTAGGTATGTTGAAAACTTGGAGGAACGTTTAACTTTGTTGCTTACTTACACTGTGATTTTGACGCTGAATCGTTTTTGTTTTGTTTTTCTCGCTATCGCAGCTCGAAGAAAACTGGGAAGGGGAAGAGACCAGGGAAAGGTGGAAACCGCTTTTGGAAATCCATTGGACTTGGATTTAAGACTCCCAGGGAAGCCATCGAAGGTATCTCTTCATACCATTCGAACAGTAACATTTGTCCTCTCAGATGTTAATCTACAGTTTATTGTTTGGCCGTGTTTTTTTTTAATTATTACACTAGTTAAATGCTCTGCTGTGGAGTGTTTGTGAATTAGGTTAAAATTCGTATTCTTCATGAAGCCCTCTTTCTTTTGATTGGTCTTGTTCACTTCAAAAGAATTCATTCCCAAACAAGCCATTTGTTTTTAGTTTGTGTCTATTGACGATATCTGGGAATGGTATTTTTACTCTGATAGTTTTTGCTCTGAACTTTTTTATGATAGTGTTGATTCCTGTAACTATGTTTTCTCCCTTAAAAATTGTATATATTCTTGTTTGGTAGAATGTTAGCATGGCTTGAAATAGATTTTGTATACGACTCAGAATAATATACATTTGTTTATCTATATAATAACCGAAAATTTTGTGAGGCTATATTTCTCATTTCATGTCTTTATCTTCATGTACTTGGGTTATTTCACGTGAAAAGCCATAGTTATTTCTTTTCTGTAAATAGGTAATTTATACTTTTCCAACCCATTTGATTTATAATTTGTTCTTAATTTTAAGTACAGGAACTTATATTGACAAGAAGTGCCCCTTCACTGGCAATGTCTCCGTCCGTGGCCGTATCCTGGCTGGAACATGTCACAGTGCTAAGATGAACAGGACAATCATTGTCAGGAGGAATTATCTCCATTTCATAAAGAAGTACCAGAGGTATTTACGATGCCATGCCTTCATTTTGTGCATTGATTTTGTATTTATGTTTGAAGAAACATAATCGGACTTCTATTCTGTGTAGGTACGAGAAGAGGCACTCAAATATTCCTGCTCACATATCACCTTGTTTTCGTGTGAAGGAAGGAGATCATGTCATTATTGGTCAATGCAGGTGAGATTTTATTCAAGTTATTCTTTTTGTTTGTCTTGGTCTCGATATCCGTCTGATGTTTACTACCATTAATGCAGGCCTCTCTCTAAAACAGTGAGGTTCAATGTATTGAAAGTGATCCCTGCTGGATCTTCGAGCGGTGCTAAGAAGGCATTTACTGGGATGTGAGCTTTGTTTTCCAGTTTTATGAGTTTATTAGATTATGTTGTACGCCTTGAATTTTGAAATCTATTAGGTTTTCTTAAGCAATGCAGACTCTTCTCCTGTTTCCCAGTATATTTAATTACTTCTCATTTGGGTTTAAAGTTATGGAATTGTTTTTAAACCAAGATATAAATGTTTCCCTAAATTAACACCATATATTTTCACTACAACGTGTGTTTGTTATTCTGAACTAAAGTTGGAAGATGAGTTTTTTATTATTGTTAAACAGAGGATTCAATAATTTGCGCATGAGAGTATATATTGTCTTGGAAACGAATACCTTAAGATGCGTTTTTCATTAGGGCATTAGTGTGTATGCTTAAATTTTGTATCGATTTAATAAATTAGCCAGTAAAAGTTCTTAAAATTTCATCATTTATATTTGAATCTGAGCTTGTGTGCCTAGTACACAAGTTTGTTATGACTTGTTTTGAAGAATGATGTGTGCAAAGTTACTCTGAATTAATAGTTTCAATGCTTTCATTAATAATACATATATTTCATTTGTTTTCTTGTTATTTTACTTAATTATTACTTTTATTTTTGTTATTTGCATTTTGCTTATAGAGATGTTTTCTAATTTTGTTATCTTCAATTTCGTTTTTCATTACTAGTACATAGATCATTTTTTGTTGTAAACCACTTGTAATAGTTTTTAAAAGCCTTAATACTTAGTTTTCTTAGTTGTTTTTGTTTAAAATGGTCTTTTTATTTTTGAGATGTTTAAAATGTTATTTTTTTTATAAAAATGGTTTAATTTGTTTTTTTATTGATGATGTTAAAATGTTAACGGCATAATGTTTATTTCATTCAATTGGTGCTTAGTTTCTAAAATATGTGACAAATTATTAAATGTTAATGTTCCTTTCAATTAGTGTTGATTGTTAATTTTTAATTATTTTTTAATGTAATTGGATACATTATAATTAAACTCTAATTAATTTTTTTCAAAGGTCCGATTTTTTTTAAGAACTTTAATCATTTTTGCTTCTCAATCTATGGTTGTTTCCCATCACATTTCAAGGCAGTTAAAGTCTAACTCCTCGTTAGCCATTCATGATTGCAACTAGGGGTGGACAAATAGAATTATAGGACAGTACTAAAATCCATATTGAATTTGTTAAACATAGAGAAAATTGTATATGGGATTAATCTCCCTTGTGTTAAACATACATAGGGTTCTTTATTTATAATAGAAAAAATATGGGCTAAGCTCAAAATACAAATAATAAATATTAACAAACTAACTGAAAGATAAACTGAAAGATAAAAGATTTAATATTTCTAACACTCCCCCTCAAGCTGGAGCATACAAATTGTATGAACCAAGCTTGAAATAACTAAACTAGGTTTTCAACTTCAAAAATGTACGAAGGAGAGCAGCAGAGAAGGAGACAATAAACACTTCAACTTCAGAAGTGGATGAAGGATAGTAGTGGAGAAGGAGGCAATACACACTTCAACTTCAGAAGTGGATGAAGGAGAGCAGCGGAGAAGGAGGCAATACACACTTCAACTTCAGAAGTGGATGAAGGAGAGGCGAAACCCTCTACTACAGAGGCAAAACCCTCTACTACAAATTACGCAGAAAGAAGAAGGAGGTTCGAAGATACGAAAACATGCTACGAGAAGAAGACAGATTTCGATGGCAGCAATGGCTGCTTAGAGAGGGAGGTCCGGTCATTCAGAGGAGGCAGTGGTTTCTAGGAGACTTGTCTCTGATTCTGGATATTTTTAGGGGCTGCCGGCGACCATGACGGTCGGCCGCCGACAGACAATAAAGACCACCGGAAGAGATCAGAAAACTTGCTCTGATACCATGTTAAACATAGAGAAAATTGTATATGGGATTAATCTCCCTTGTGTTAAATACACATAGGGTTCTCTATTTATAATAGAAAAAATATGGGCTAAGCCCAAAATACAAATAATAAATATTAACAAACTAACTGAAAGATAAACTGAAAGATAAAAGATTTAATATTTCTAACAGAATTAAAAATTAATTTGTCTAAATTAAACTGAATTTAACTGTTTTTTGTATTATTAAACTGAATTGAATTATACTAAATTGTACTAAATTACAATATAAACTAAACTGAATTATTAAATATACTAATTTTAAATTGAATTGTACTAATTTTAACAAGTGTCCTAGTTTTTATTAAGCACATTTCTTTAAACTTTTCTACTTTCTTGAACTCTCACAAACACATATAACTATAAAAGTTTATTACAAAAAAAATAATTATTTAAATGATAACTGTTTGGCTGAATTGGGGGTATAGACGACGATTCTCAAATATCGCAGAATAGAATGGGATACTATGAGATAGAATACAATGGAAACAAGTTATCTACTCTTCTTAACTGTCAAAGCAAACCCTTTCATTCCGAATTACAGATTTCTGAATCCATTCAATCTCCCCAAGTAGGATTCGAACCTACGACCAGTCAGTTAACAGCCGACCGCTCTACCACTGAGCTATTGAGGAACAACGGGAAATTCGATCTAATAGAGTTCAATTCCCGTTCTCAACCCATGACAAACGCGGTAATTATATTAAGGCTTAATAGTCTCTTTTGTCCCTAGTTGTGCTCGGTTGTGTCAATTTGTTCCTTTTCAAAATCTAAGAAATCATGCTTCTTCAGCATATGAATCTTAGTAATAAAGGTCCTTCTCATGATATTAAGTTAGTTCACATAATCAGGAATAAGAGAAGACTTTTATTAACCGTATCATATAACGACTAAGGTCACACCTTATACTATTGAGTACACTACAGTCGGCGCATGTCTGTTCAGGTAGTAACCCATACTACAGTCATAGGACCCTTTCAACCATGACATCTATATGAGCCAGACCGCATTGAGTGCAAAGACTCCTAACTGAATGTCTAGTATCCCTACTATGTGGAGTAGGGTCGCGAGCCATCTTATTTCCTTAAGGTATAGCCTTATAGGGGGTTTTAAAAAAGTGTTTACTTGGTCCTAACTTAGTAAATTTTGCGTCAACGTTATCCCTTCCGTTAAAAAACACTAACGGTGTTAATAAATTGATGATATGGCAGTATAAATTGGTAACATGTCAATTTTAAGTTGTCTGCGTGATGACGTGTTAATCAATGAAAGGTTGAGGTGGATTTTATAGATTGAGTTTTTGAATTTGGGGAAAAATTGAGTTTGGGCACAGGGCATCGAGGTTCGCTGGTGCTCCTGCAACATCTTCTCCACCCAGGACCACGCCGCCGCTGCCATCGCCTGCGACAACACCTTGATTGGGGCCCCGACGGGGGGTCCTAACCTGATCATCGACGATGGTGGTGTCGCCACCCTCCTCATCCATGAGGGTGTCAATGCCGAGGAGCTCTATGAGAAAATCGATGCGTTCCGCGACCCCGCTTCCAGTGACAATGCCGAGTTCCAGATCGTGCTTACCATCATCAGAGATAGGTTGAAGACCGACCCCACCCAGTACCACAAGATGAAGGAGCGTATTGTTCTTGGTGGTGATTTAGGTTGTGCGAGATTGATGATGGAGGGTAGGTTCGAACCTTGTTGTGCGATTTCCGGCATGGTGGTGACGACGCGACATGATGGTGACGACGCGACATGATTCATGGTGTAAGACCCGTATAAATAAAATGATTTCTTACCTTAAGTAGTTTATTTGGTGGTATTAAATAATAAATTGTGATGAGAATCAATGTTGAGAAATATTTAAGGAAGGGAAGAAAATTAAATCAATATTGGTTTCATATTAATTTTCAAAAAAACTTTGAAAAAGTGTTTAAGTATAGTTATTTGTGCTCATATATAAGTGGATGGAGCTTGGTGTAATGGTTCATGTGAGTGTGCATGGAAGGTGTGTGTTCTTGGTCTTAAGTTCGAAACCTCTTAAGTTCAAAAATGCTCCTAGTTCTTTTTAATTTCCACCTTGGAATGTCGTCCCACATTGAAGTAAGAAAGAGGAAATTAAATATGGTTGGGCCATGAAGAGTTGGTGTGCAACGTGAATGGCTTTCCAAAGCCTTATTTCACTTTGCTTTTTATGCAAAAACGATGAAAGAGAAGGGGAATGTTATATTATTGATGTTGAGGGAAACACTTAGGTTAATGCTTCCATTATTTGATTCCAAGAATTTCCTTTTTTTTTTTGTTTTCCACTTTGCTTGGGTGGGCACATATTGTGTTCCACTTGCTTGGGTGGGTACATGTTTTCTAGACTTAGGAGGCTTGAAAGTGACCTTGGGGGAGGTTAAAGCTTGGAGAGTGGAAACGAGATTTTGGAGAGCAACCAAATTGGGAGAGAAAGGAAGAACCACCCTAGCCTTGGAGTTTTTGGACATCACTTGTAGGAGACCAAGAGGAGTGGAAGCTTGTTGTCTAGTGAGGAAAGGAAACCTAAGAGCCTTTGGAAGCTAGCTTGGAATTGAGGTAAGGGGTTTAACTTGGGATATAACATAGTGTATCATGGGCAAAAGGTAACAATATAATATTGTTGCATGCTTTCTTCCTTGCGTGTTGGGATTAAAGTTAACATGCTGAGGCATGTACTTTTCTTTTTGGTTGTAAGTTTTATGAGTTTTTGGGTATAACACGCAAAGGCTAAAAATGAACTTTTGTGATTTTTCCCAAATTTATTTGAGACCATTCCCGAAGTCCAAAATAGTCGTATGAGTAGTCAAATTAAAGATATTTGAGTCTAGTTTCCAACAAATCAAGAATCAACTCAATTGGAGTTCGGTAGAGAGAGTAATGAGAAAAATAGTCATCAAAGCAAATCAACTCAATCACACGAGTAATTTTTATACTAGTTCGATTCAACAGAATCTACGTCCAGTCGTTAATCACTATAAAAAGTGATTAACAATTCCACTAAAAAGATGTTTCACAACTTACAACAAATAGTGAATAAAGCAGATAAATAAACCTTCCTTCGACGAACGAACCGGAAGAAGAACACTCTGCCAACTCGAAGAGAACCACTCCGACTATCGACAAACGAAACGCGAGCTTCTCCTATTCACGAGACCAGGCATAACACCTTGCTAACTCGAAGAGAGCTTGCTCCGACTATCGACACACGACACGCGAGCCTCTCCTGTTCACGAGACCAAGCAAGGGAACTTGAACTATAGCTTTTGAGAACTTCCTCTGAGAAACAGTATTCTGCAAGAGCTTCTGTTCAACAACGTTACTTTGATCTTCACATAAACCCAATATATAGCTAGCTGTTCTGAATATCTAAGGTTAAGTCTCAACTGCCACAAATAATCGATTATTGTAAGTGATAATCAATTATTCAAATCCGTTACAGGTTTTAAAAAATGGGATAATCGATTATATAAGGTGATAATCAATTATTCCTGGATGACTTGCGATAATCGATTATTGCCATTCCATAATCGATTATGGCAGTTAAAAATGCAAGTTTTACAAAGTTTACAAGACTTTCCTACTATATTTAATTTCTACAAATTGCTTTTAAATAATTCTAATATCTTCTTCAACTAAAACTTCTTGCAGCATCATCAAAACAATTTTCTTCAAGATTTACCAATACTCCTTATTGGTAACAATAGGAACTAAATGGGTGTTCAGAAACAAACTGGATGAAGATGAAAATATCACAAAGAATAAAGCTAAGCTTTTTGCTAAAGGATATAATCAAGAAGAAGGTATTGATTATGATGAAACATATGCTCTTGTTGCCACGTTAGAGGCAATATGCCTACTCTTGCTTATGCATCTATTATGAAATTTAAATTATATCAAATGGATGTTAAAAGTGCTTTCCTAAATGGTTATCTAAAAGAAGATGTATTCGTTGAACAACCACCAGGTTTTGAAGATTATAAATATCCAAATCACATCTTTAAGTTAAAGAAAGCTCTTTACGATTTAAAACAAGCACCTAGATCTTGGTATGAAAGGCTTATCAATTTTATGCTAGAAAATAAATTTAATAGAGGTAAAGTTGATTCCATTTTGTTTATAAAAATAGCAGGAAAACATATTCTGCTTACTCAGATCTATGTTGATGATGTTATCTTTGGATCAACTAATAAATCTCTTTGCAAAGATTTTGCTAAGACTATGCAGGGTGAGTTTGAAAGGTCAATGATGGGTGAATTGACATTTTTCCTTAGTTTATAAATCAAACAAATGAAAGAAGGTACATTTCTTTCTTAAACCAAATAGGGAAATCCTAAAGAAATTTGAAATGGATAAAGCTAAGGAGGCATCAATTCCTATGGCAACATCATGTTATCTCGACAAGGATGAATCAGGTACGCCCGTAAACCAAACTTTGTATAGAGGAATGATAGGTCCATTGTTATATCTTTCTGCTAGTAGGCCAAATATCATGCAAAGTGTATGTGTTTGCTAGGTACCGAGCTAGTCCTAGAGAGTCTCACCTTACCGCAATTAAGCATATCATTAAGTGCCTTAAGGGAACTGTGTCTTTTGGGTTGTGGTATCCTTCTGGGGCTGAACCTAATATTGTAGGGTTTTCAGATACAGGCTATGGCAGTTGTAAGATAGATAGAAAAAACACTAGTGGTACATGTCACCTCTTGGATAGTTCCTTAGTTTCTTGGCATTATAAGAAACAAGTTTGTGTAGTATTTTCCACCACAGAGGCTGAATATATTACTGCAGGTAACTGTTGTGCCAAAATATTATGGATGAAACAATAATTAAAGTATTTTTATATATACCTTTAAGTGTGATAACACCAGTGCCATCAATCTTACTAAAAATCCCATTATGCACTCTAGAACTTAACATTTTAAACACCACTTTCTTAGAGACCATATCCAAAAGGGGGATTGTGAGATAGAGTATGTTGATACCAAACATCAATTAACTGATATTTTCACCAAAACATTGCCCAAAGAGAGATTTTATGAGCTTAGGAGGGACTTGGGATCCTATATATTGCTTTAAGGTCATGTTTTTCAGTTTTTTTTTCTTCTCAGTTTTTAAAAAATCTTCATGTTATGTTATTGATAAAGGTTGAAAATACCGTTATCTGTGATGTAATTTTGATACTAAATGCACCCTTTTCTACTTAGAAACTTGCTTGGAATCATGTTTTTCTGTTAAGTTGTGTGAATTAGAGAGTTGAGGTTGAATTTAATGATTTTATGACTAATTCCCTTATTTTGATAGGAAATGAGATAATATGGAAAGCAGGGATGAAGTGCCATGGAGATGGAGCTCAGAAAGGCCTGGAAAAGAATAAGAAAGGAGGAGTGCTCGAAGCTTGGGCGCCTTTCAAGAGGCTTGAGCGCAGAAGTCGCTCACTGCCGGAGCGCCCCTTTTTGGGCTCTTGAGCTCCGAATGCACGAAGCTTGGGCGTCATCTCTGAGGCTTGGGCGCAGAAGACCACCACTCACCACCCAGGTGCCCCTTTTGGGGCGCTTGAGCATCGGATGCACGAAGCTTGGGCGTCTTCTGCAAGGCTTGAGCATGGAAGACCACCGCTCACCGCCTGGACGCCCTAAGTGGGACGCTTGAGCGCCACTGACTCGGGCCTGAGCTTTGTTTTGTTCTGCTGTCGCTCTATTTAAAGGACCCAGACGTCCTAGGTTTAACTCATTCATAGCATGATGTATGACTTGCATGAGTGTCGGGAGGTTCCTTACAATTCAGGTTCTTAATGAATTCTCCCAAGAGTAATATTTCTCAGGGATGAGGGTATGAGTCTTGGTCATTTTAAAGCTCTTGATCTTCACATCTAATTACTAGGATTGCAGGAATTGCATGAACTGGTGATTAAGGACAAGCTTAGTGAGTGACGTTAACATTAATGCCTAAAAAAGAATTCTTACATATATGAGACAGAACTTGGTGAAATCTAACCCAAACAACATACTCATCTCATATTAAACAACATCCGTTTATCACACTTTAAACTATTATATTTATGTGATTCTTGATTAACTTTGACTTTATTTTTATTTTTAATTTTTTTTTATTTTATTTTTAATTTGTGTTTTGTCGTTTGTTTTTGTTTTTGTGCTAACAGTGTTTTCTAAGGTTTTGTGTTTAGTTTATGCAGGATACAGTTAGAACAAGGAGCAACAAAAGTGCTGAACCTCTTCTTGGAGGACTTGAGACTAGTAGAAGGCCAAGAAGAAATATATTATCTAGAGAACCTTCTCTAGAGAGAATTTCACAGGCCTTACAATTTGATCAGGAAAGCATCGACAACAATGGTGGTAGGCGTACTTTGGCAGATTATGCAAGAGTTGTTGGCCCAAATTGATTGATTGCATATCTATGGATATTATATTATTGGACACAATGTTTGAACGTAGAGTAGAATAAAACAACCAATTTGTTGAACATCTATTTTGTTGGAAGTCCCACATTGAATAGAGATAAGACCAATTCATAGTATATAAGTGAGTGCAAACCTCACCTTACAAGCCGATTTTGTGAGGTTAAGTTAAGCTTAAAGTCCACTTCTTAACATCGTATCAGAGCCATGGTTAGAACCTATCCTAGTGATATTTGTTGTTGGGCACATTGTTCCACCCGCTATCGGACCACCCATTAATGTATAGTCCTACGCTCGAGATGTATATACCTCAGCGTGAGGGGTGTGTGTTGGAAGTCCCACATCGACTAGAGAAAAGGAAAATTCATAGTATATAAGTGGGTGAAAACCTCACCTTACAAGTCGATTTTGTGGGGTTGAGTTAGACTTAAAGTCCACTTCATATTTGTAACTGATCAATCCAAATTGAAAAGTTCGCTGCAAGGATCAATCCTATGGTCTCGATTCTTCAATCAAACAAACAACAAATGATAATTTCCAGAGAAAAATCAAATAACTCTAGAAGAATGATTTATAAAGAGATGATGTATTTTAAAATAAAAAACTCATTCATAACAAAACTATTTATATTAAATTTTTTTGATATTAACAAAATCGAATTTTACTATTTGTCAATCTCTCACTTTTAAATTGCCAATTTTTTTGTCTTTACAAACAACATATAATCTAAAAAGAACATGAGTAGAAAACTGAGAATCCAAATTGATTGTCTAAAAAGATACAGGTCAAAACATAATCTTAAAGTGCTACTAAGAAGTGCGATATTTTAAATGCCTAATATATATAATAGTTATGTCTATATTAATATTTGTTATTAGTTATTTTGTTGCAGCCCGTCTGGTTGAGGTTGACCTATTATAAACATTTAGTTGACATTCCTATGTGTAAAGACAGTTGCAAATATAATTTTAAAAAAAACTGTTAATGTGAGAACCTGATAAATTAATGCACACTAATCCATCATCTGATCACATTTTAATGCATCTTGCCACGTCAAAATCCACTCACTTCCACTCTGCATGCGCCTGCCATGTGTCACAGTTAGAGCACTCTGAGGACGTTAGTGGAAGACAAGTGGTGTGTGGAGAATGGGAGTTAGTTTCTATGCAGGAAGGAAGTGAATTTTCAGAAAAACTCTTCCCATTCTCTGCATGCAATCACCTTCTTCCTCACGAAACTCTAGCCTTTCTTCATCTCTGCCTTCTCTCTAAACTCTTCATCTTCTCTCTAAGATCACTCACTACCAACATCTCTGCTTCCATTTCAGAAACCGTAGAATCATTCTCGGTGTTATAAGCTTTCGTTAGAACCAAACAAGTTAGAATTCTGTGGCTGGTAAGTTCTCTTCTCTTAACGTTCTCTTCTTCTGTTTCTGCAAACCAAATTCTGGTTGCATGAATGAGTTATAGGTCTGAACTGTATGTGATTTTGATATCTTAGATTAAGTGGAAATCGTGGGGTGAATTTCTGGATAGAAAGCCGTAAGAGAAAGAGAGAAAACCTTAAGCAATTGGAAGTGCACTGCTAGACCAGGTAAGGGAAGCTTTAGTAATTTAATTTAATACTTGTTTGATCTGTATGACAGTAATGAAGTGTGCTGGATGTCTGAAATGTATGCAATATATGAATTTTGAGTATGCGTGAATCAGCAGAGTTGCAATGAATGTATATTATGAATGTTGTTTGAACCGTATGCAGAGAATGAGATGTATGATTTGAATTATGATTGAATTTCTGTATGATTTGGAATGATAATGCTTGGAACTGGATGTTGATGATGATATGTTTGAAACTGGAAAATGGAAGATTCTGTATTGATGAAATGATAATATGAATTATGTAATGTATGAGATTTATGTTGAAGATAAATTCTAAGTTATGGATCGTATGAAAATTTTGAAGTTAATGTGAATGAAAAATCTGGAAATCTGATCTTCTCTGATTGATCATGTACGCTCGTTATCGAACGGTCTTATACCGTTCGGTTTCCCTGGAAAATCACTTAGAATAAGGATTCTTTCATTTGGAAAGGACTCTGATTAAGAACGAGCGTTATTGGTGTCAAGAGTTAGGTGTGAGCGTTCGGCTTAGCCTAGCGTGTCTAACCATTGAAAATAAATTGAAGTATAGTTAGGACGCTCGGTCTTGTTTACCAGCGTTCGTCATAAGTAGCGCTTAGTATCATTCTGAGCGTTCGTCCAAATGAGCTCTCGGTCTTGTTTACCATCGTTCGTCATAAGTAGCGCTTAGTATCATTCTGAGCGTTCGTCCAAATGAGCTCTCGGTCTTAGATTGAGCGTTCGTCCTAGTTAGCGTTCGGTCTGATACCGAACGTTCGTTCAAATGCGCGTTCGTTCTATTTGGTGCTCGGTCATTGACCTGGCGTTCGTCCTAAGCAGTGTTCGGCTTTATAACTGAACGCTCGTCTTATCATTGCTTCGTGAGTGAACGTAACTAGCGTTCGTCCAAACTCTGATTTAACGTTCGGTCATTGACTGACAGGGTTGCTTTCTGAATTCAATTATACATTGGTGATTATCTAAATATATTCATAATGACTTTATCCTTTGGATTCCACCTGGAGTCTTTATACTTAAAATTTTTCTAAGTATTATTCATATTTTCTAAGATCAGTTCTTGCAAATGATTTAAGTGTCGAAACGTACGTCAGTGGATAAATGGTTCGTTTCTTTTGTTCAGAAACGAGGTTGCAGTGTGCTGTAATACATTCATTTTGATCTATTAAAGGATAAACTGTTGTTTAAAATAAGAGAGTGGAACACAGAATGGAAATTTGAATATGAGAAATGGTTAAAATGTGCGAATGGTATTTGGAATGAATTTTTATTGGATTGGATTGTGAATGAGCGTTCCAAGGAGGAACGTCTCCATGATGTGAATATGAGAAGTAGTGTGGTATGACCATGGTAAAGCTGCTGATGGCTGTTCATCCTGATATTCCGTGATTGCTCATCCTCATGTAGAGGAGAGTAGTTCATGCGTGGGAATGGCAGGAGGCCCTAGTCCTACATAGTACTTTGGACTGATAAGGGTTAACCTCGGGTGGCAGCTGTTGAGGGTATCCCAGTTATTACATCACCCGGGTGCAGGAACGCCTGTAGATACATGGATCATACAGTCCGGACAGTCTTAAATTATGAGAATTCGAATGAGTTACTGTATGCGTGGATATATATGTTTAATGTTGTATGAAATGTATGATTGATTTACTACGTTAAAAAGTATGTTGATTGTATTGAATTAAATTACCTAAGCTTACCCTTGCAATTTCCTTGTGTTGTCTACTGTTTCTGTATGTCCGTCTTGTCAATGCAATGATCATCTGTTGTGGATGTGAGCAGATGGTGAGGCACCCTTGGAATCAATGCTGGAAGAAGAAAATTTGGAGGATGCCAACTTGGTAGAAGTTGAAGTTAAATCGGAGCAGTAGGGACTAGTTCCGTAGTGGCTGTTAGATTTTCTGTACTGTATTTTGGAAGTTCTGTATATAGTTTTGCAGAATTGTTCAATCAGAACTGGTTTTGTAAATTTAGATAAATTCTGAACTCTGTAAAATTGCTGTACGTGCTGTTTTCTTTTGGAGCAGCTGTTGTAAATATTAAGGCTGCACTGTATTTTCTGTAAATGTGATTAGTTCTGATTAATGGTAATTACTATTTATTGGGATGTTACATTTATTGGTATCAGAGCAGTTTTGTTCTTTTAAGGACATGTAGGGTATGAGTACACTATGTTTTCGTTGTGTGCTTATTGTGTGTTGATGAGTTATTAATTTTAACTCTTGAACATAACTAACGTGCGTTTTCTCTGAACCAGAAAACGAATGGCACCTAGACTTCCTCCCCCACCTCAGCCAAACGAGGCTGATACTTCTAACAATGCCAGAATGTTGGAGACAGTAATTGACAGGCTTCAACAACAGAACACCACTTTGATAGAACAGAACGCTGCCTTGATGAGGCAAAACCAGGAAGCAATGCAAAGTCTGGAGGCTTCACGTGTTCATTCTGAAGCAACGCAGAGGCAATTGATGGACATTTTGTCCACTACCCGAGGCACACCAGGAGCCTCTTCTTCTACTGCTGCACCTCATGCAGAATGGAGTTTGGAGAGTTTCTTACAACACCACCCAGCCAAATTCAATGGCAAAGGGCTTCCGGATGAAGCTGATCAATGGTTGAGGGATATGGAGCGTATCTATGATGCCAAGAGGTGTCCAAATGACAATCGTTTGGCATTTACAGAATACTTATTAACTGGTGAAGCTAGTCACTGGTGGGCGAGCATGAAGGCCATCCTGACAGACGCGCAGAATCCAATTTCTTGGGAGGTTTTTAGAACTAAATTTTATGAAGAGTATTTTCCAGACAGTGTACGGTTTGCTAAGGAAGTGGAGTTCCTTCAACTGGTGCAAGGTGGTATGTCCGTCTCGGAATACACCAACAAATTCAAACATCTGGTCCGTTTTAATACCATGGCAACCAGTGAAGAATGGCAATGCAGGAAGTTTGAGAATGGGCTGAGGAGTGATCTGAAAGTGTTAATATCCTGCTTGTGTATTAAATCCTTCCCTGCCATGGTTGAGAGAGCCAAGGTTCTGGAGAAGAACGTTGCTGAGGCCGAACAACAGAAGAAGCAGCAATTGAATAGGGGGCAGGTTGCATCCAGAAATACTACGAACGTGAGAAGGTCCCCATACGTTCGTCCAACTCAATCATCTGGTGGATCACAGGCCTTGGTCACTGTTGGCCAAACTGGACAGCCAAGGAGTTTAACGTGCTATCAGTGTGGAGGACCACATTTGAGATGGGCTTGTCCTCAACTTGCTGGAGGAAAACATTGCAACAAATGTGGGAGGAATGGACACTCGGATCAGGAGTGTAATGTGGGAGGACGAGCGGTAATGAGACCGCCAAATGCTGGAAGAGCTCAACAAGGGAGAGGTGGACGTGCACAAGCCACAGGAAGGGTGTATGCTATCACTGGTGCTGAAGCTGCTCGTTCAGGTACATTCATCACCAGCACTTGCTTACTGTTTGGAAAGCCATGTGATGTGTTGTATGATTCGGGGGCAACTCATTCCTTCATCTCGAAGGCGTGTGTTGAGAAGTTGGGGCTAGTGGAGAGCGAGTTACAGTTCGACCTGGTGGTGTCAACCCCAGCGGCTGGTGGGATTAAGACATCTACAGTTTGTGTAAGATGTCCTATAGAAGTTGAGGGACGTAGATATAAGGTCAATCTCATTTGTTTACCCCTTCAAGACTTAGAAGTAATTTTGGGGATGGATTGGTTGACTACCAATCGGATCCTCATTGATTGTGGAAAGAAGGAGTTAGTCTTTCCAGATGCAGATGAAGAAGAACTGTCAATTACTCTCGGACAGTTTAAGGAGGACATCATGGAGGGAGCAAGCTGTTTCCTTATCATGACGTATGAAGGCAATGAGATAGAGCGTTCATACAATGTTGATAACAGTGGAGGACGAACGGTAGTGGATGAATTTTCAGATGTCTTTCCGGATGAAGTACCTGGTCTACCTCCCATCCGTGAGGTAGAATTCACAATTGATTTGGTAACCACTGCTGCACCCATCTCGGTTCAACCTTACAGAATGGCACCAGCTGAGTTGGTAGAGCTTAAGAAGCAAATTGAAGAGTTAATGGATAAGAAGTTCATCAGGCCGAGTGCTTCACCATGGGGAGCGCCTGTATTGTTGGTAAAGAAGAAGGATGGCAGCTCACGGCTATGCATTGATTATAGACAACTTAATAAGCTGACCATCAAGAACAAGTATCCACTACCAAGGATAGACGATCTGCTGGATCAATTGCATGGTGCGTGTGTGTTTTCTAAAATAGATTTACGTTCGGGCTATCATCAAATTAGAGTGAAAGAGGAGGACATTCAGAAGACTGCATTTCGGTCTCGTTATGGCCATTATGAGTATGTGGTGATGCCCTTTGGAGTGACTAACGCACCTGCAATCTTCATGGATTACATGAACAGAATTTTCAGGCCGTACCTTGATAAATTTGTTGTGGTGTTTATTGATGACATCCTCATTTATTCCAAGAGCTTTGAAGAGCATGAAGACCATTTGAGGATTGTCTTGAGCGTGTTGAGGGAGAAAGAGCTGTATGCCAAGCGTTCAAAGTGTGAATTCTGGATGAAGGAGATCCAATTTTTGGGGCACGTTGTTTCTGCTGGTGGTATTGCAGTGGATCCAGCCAAGGTGAAAGCAGTGCTGGATTGGGAGAGTCCACGTTCAGTCACGGAGGTTAGAAGCTTTGTGGGACTCGCGGGCTATTATAGGAGATTCATTGAGGGATTTTCTAAGATAGTAGCCCCTCTGACTTCCCTCACCAGGAAGGACCAGCCGTTTGCTTGGACAGATAAATGTGAGGAGAGCTTCCAGGAATTAAAGAGGAAATTAACGAGTGCTCCTGTGTTGGTCATTCCAGACACGGCCAAACCTTTTGAAGTGTATTGTGATGCTCCTCCTCACCGAATGAGTCCGATACGTCCACAACACTAGGTTGTTGGAAACCCGTGGTGAAAGCTGCATCAACAGAACACAACCTGTTACTCGGAGCAGAACGCACCTGATGCAGCAAAACCACGCTGCTATGCAAGGTTGGAGGCCTCGCGTTTTAATTTCTGAAAACACGCAAAGCAATTGATGGAGATACTGGCTGCAACTAGAGGTGCGCCTTGGGGCATGTGAATATGAGAAGTAGTGTAGTATGACCATGGATAAGCTACTGATGGCTGTTCATCCTGATATTCCGTGATTGCTCATCCTCATGTAGAGGAGAGTAGTTCATGCGTGGGAATGGCAGGAGGCCCTAGTCCTACATAGTACTTTGGACTGATAAGGGTTAACCTCGGGTGGCAGCTGTTGAGGGTATCCCAGTTATTACATCACCCGGGTGCAGGAACGCCTGTAGATACATGGATCATACAGTCCGGACAGTCTTAAATTATGAGAATTCGAATGAGTTACTGTATGCGTGGATATATATGTTTAATGTTGTATGAAATGTATGATTGATTTACTACGTTAAAAAGTATGTTGATTGTATTGAATTAAATTACCTAAGCTTACCCTTGCAATTTCCTTGTGTTGTCTACTGTTTCTGTATGTCCGTCTTGTCAATGCAATGATCATCTGTTGTGGATGTGAGCAGATGGTGAGGCACCCTTGGAATCAATGCTGGAAGAAGAAAATTTGGAGGATGCCAACTTGGTAGAAGTTGAAGTTAAATCGGAGCAGTAGGGACTAGTTCCGTAGTGGCTGTTAGATTTTCTGTACTGTATTTTGGAAGTTCTGTATATAGTTTTGCAGAATTGTTCAATCAGAACTGGTTTTGTAAATTTAGATAAATTCTGAACTCTGTAAATTGCTGTACGTGCTGTTTTCTTTTGGAGCAGCTGTTGTAAATATTAAGGCTGCACTGTATTTTCTGTAAATGTGATTAGTTCTGATTAATGGTAATTACTATTTATTGGGATGTTACATTTATTGGTATCAGAGCAGTTTTGTTCTTTTAAGGACATGTAGGGTATGAGTACACTATGTTTTCGTTGTGTGCTTATTGTGTGTTGATGAGTTATTATTTTTAACTCTTGAACATAACTAACTTTCGTTTTCTCTGATCCATAAAACGAATGGCTCCTAGACTTCCTCCCCCACCTCAGCCAAACGAGGCTGATATTTCTAACAATTCCAGAATGTTGGAGACTGTTATTGACAGGCTTCAACAACAGAACACCACTTTGATAGAACAGAACGCTGCCTTGATGAGGCAAAACCAGGAAGCAATGCAAAGTCTGGAGGCTTCACGTGTTCATTCTGAAGCAACGCAGAGGCAATTGATGGACATTTTGTCCACTACCCGAGGCACACTAGGAGCCTCTTCTTCTACTGCTGCACCTCATGCAGAATGGAGTTTGGAGAGTTTCTTACAACACCACCCAGCCAAATTCAATGGCAAAGGGCTTCCGGATGAAGCTGATCAATGGTTGAGGGATATGGAGCGTATCTATGATGCCAAGAGGTGTCCAAATGACAATCGTTTGGCATTTACAGAATACTTATTAACTGGTGAAGCTAGTCACTGGTGGGCGAGCATGAAGGCCATCCTGACAGACGCGCAGAATCCAATTTCTTGGGAGGTTTTTAGAACTAAATTTTATGAAGAGTATTTTCCAGACAGTGTACGGTTTGCTAAGGAAGTGGAGTTCCTTCAACTGGTGCAAGGTGGTATGTCCGTCTCGGAATACACCAACAAATTCAAACATCTGGTCCGTTTTAATACCATGGCAACCAGTGAAGAATGGCAATGCAGGAAGTTTGAGAATGGGCTGAGGAGTGATCTGAAAGTGTTAATATCCTGCTTGTGTATTAAATCCTTCCCTGCCATGGTTGAGAGAGCCAAGGTTCTGGAGAAGAACGTTGCTGAGGCCGAACAACAGAAGAAGCAGCAATTGAATAGGGGGCAGGTTGCATCCAGAAATACTACGAACGTGAGAAGGTCCCCATACGTTCGTCCAACTCAATCATCTGGTGGATCACAGGCCTTGGTCACTGTTGGCCAAACTGGACAGCCAAGGAGTTTAACGTGCTATCAGTGTGGAGGACCACATTTGAGATGGGCTTGTCCTCAACTTGCTGGAGGAAAACATTGCAACAAATGTGGGAGGAATGGACACTCGGATCAGGAGTGTAATGTGGGAGGACGAGCGGTAATGAGACCGCCAAATGCTGGAAGAGCTCAACAAGGGAGAGGTGGACGTGCACAAGCCACAGGAAGGGTGTATGCTATCACTGGTGCTGAAGCTGCTCGTTCAGGTACATTCATCACCAGCACTTGCTTACTTTTTGGAAAGCCATGTGATGTGTTGTATGATTCGGGGGCAACTCATTCCTTCATCTCGAAGGCGTGTGTTGAGAAGTTGGGGCTAGTGGAGAGCGAGTTACAGTTCGATCTGGTGGTGTCAACCCCAGCGGCTGGTGGGATTAAGACATCTACAGTTTGTGTAAGATGTCCTATAGAAGTTGAGGGACGTAGATATAAGGTCAATCTCATTTGTTTACCCCTTCAAGACTTAGAAGTAATTTTGGGGATGGATTGGTTGACTACCAATCGGATCCTCATTGATTGTGGAAAGAAGGAGTTAGTCTTTCCAGATGCAGATGAAGAAGAACTGTCAATTACTCTCGGACAGTTTAAGGAGGACATCATGGAGGGAGCAAGCTGTTTCCTTATCATGACGTATGAAGGCAATGAGATAGAGCGTTCATACAATGTTGATAACAGTGGAGGACGAACGGTAGTGGATGAATTTTCAGATGTCTTTCCGGATGAAGTACCTGGTCTACCTCCCATCCGTGAGGTAGAATTCACAATTGATTTGGTAACCACTGCTGCACCCATCTCGGTTCAACCTTACAGAATGGCACCAGCTGAGTTGGTAGAGCTTAAGAAGCAAATTGAAGAGTTAATGGATAAGAAGTTCATCAGGCCGAGTGCTTCACCATGGGGAGCGCCTGTATTGTTGGTAAAGAAGAAGGATGGCAGCTCACGGCTATGCATTGATTATAGACAACTTAATAAGCTGACCATCAAGAACAAGTATCCACTACCAAGGATAGACGATCTGCTGGATCAATTGCATGGTGCGTGTGTGTTTTCTAAAATAGATTTACGTTCGGGCTATCATCAAATTAGAGTGAAAGAGGAGGACATTCAGAAGACTGCATTTCGGTCTCGTTATGGCCATTATGAGTATGTGGTGATGCCCTTTGGAGTGACTAACGCACCTGCAATCTTCATGGATTACATGAACAGAATTTTCAGGCCGTACCTTGATAAATTTGTTGTGGTGTTTATTGATGACATCCTCATTTATTCCAAGAGCTTTGAAGAGCATGAAGACCATTTGAGGATTGTCTTGAGCGTGTTGAGGGAGAAAGAGCTGTATGCCAAGCGTTCAAAGTGTGAATTCTGGATGAAGGAGATCCAATTTTTGGGGCACGTTGTTTCTGCTGGTGGTATTGCAGTGGATCCAGCCAAGGTGAAAGCAGTGCTGGATTGGGAGAGTCCACGTTCAGTCACGGAGGTTAGAAGCTTTGTGGGACTCGCGGGCTATTATAGGAGATTCATTGAGGGATTTTCTAAGATAGTAGCCCCTCTGACTTCCCTCACCAGGAAGGACCAGCCGTTTGCTTGGACAGATAAATGTGAGGAGAGCTTCCAGGAATTAAAGAGGAAATTAACGAGTGCTCCTGTGTTGGTCATTCCAGACACGGCCAAACCTTTTGAAGTGTATTGTGATGCTGCCAGCTCCAAGTCGTGTGGTGGGGAAATTCTTCTCATGAACTTTTCAATCTAACTCCGGAAGCGTCGCCACTCACTGCCTTTCGCTTTCCTGCCTCAGTACACAGCCCAACCTTGATA
>NW_025902049.1:52651-67760 GCF_018835915.1 Vigna umbellata
ACAGTCCGAAACCATGATTCAATTTGGGTGATTGTGGATAGATTAACTAAGAGCGCTCACTTCCTAGCTGTTAACTTGAAGATGTCCATGACAAACTTGGCCAAATTATACGTTAAGGAGATTGTTAGATTGCATGGAGTTCCTTCAAGCATTATATCAGATCGAGACACGAGATTCACATCTCGTTTTTGGCAGTCATTGCAAGGAGAATTGGGAAGCAAACTGCAAATGAGTTCTGCTTATCACCCTCAGACTGATGGTCAATCTGAACGAACCATCCAGACTCTTGAAGACTTGTTGAGGACCTGTGTTATAGACCATATGGGAGTATGGGATGAGGTTCTGCCGCTTGTTGAATTCACGTACAACAATAGCTTTCAAGCAAGCATAGGAATGGCACCGTTTGAAGCTCTTTATGGAAGAAAGTGTAGAACTCCTTTGTGTTGGTTCCAAGAAGGTGAAACTGCAGTAACTGGACCTGAATTAATCCAGCAAACAACTGAGAAGGTGAAACTGATTCAAGAACGTTTGAAGACTTCTCAAAGCAGGCAGAAATCGTATGCAGATAGGAGAAGAAGACCCTTAGAATTCGCTGCTGGAGATCACGTATTTCTGAGGTTGAATCCAATCACTGGTGTGGGAAGAGTTCTTCGTCCAAAGAAGCTATCACCCAAGTACGTTGGACCTTATCAAATTTTAAAGAAGATTGGAGCAGTAGCGTATGAATTGGCTTTACCACCTCAACTGTCCAACCTTCATCCAGTCTTTCATGTTTCTCAACTCCGTAAATATATAGCTGATCCATCACATGTACTGGAGTTAGAAGACATCCAACTTCGTCCAGATCGAACACTGGAGATGCAACCTGTATGTGTGGAAGACAGCCGCACCAGACTTTACAAAGGAAAGGATGTTCGTCTCGTGAAAGTGGTGTGGAATGCAAAGACTGGTGACTCAACATGGGAGGTTGAAGAGGCTGTGATTGAATTTTATCCTCACCTATTTCCTGGTAAGCTTTAGAATTTTCGAGGACGAAAATTTTTGTAGTTAGGGGGAATGTGAGAAACCTGATTAATTAACATCACTTAAATCCATCCTGATTTCACTGTTTGTAATTCCACCTTGCCACGTCAAAATTCCACTCTCTTTCTCTCTGCATGCACGAATGCCATATGGTCACTTTGGAAGCTTCTAAAAAGTTTTAGTGGAAGCAAGTGGCAGTGAGTTAACTGCTCAAAACCGTTTGACGAGGGAGAGAAGAAAATAATGTCTTGAAAAAACTCTTCTCTTCCTTTCAGTCAATCTTCTTCTTCTTTCACGATTCTGACTACTCTTCTCTGTATTTTCCTGCACTCTTCCATCTTCTCTCTAAAATACCTTACTATCAAATCCTCTGATCTAATTTCAGAGACCGTAGTACGCCTTTCACTGCACCGTGAGCGTTATTCTGATCCGAACCAAACTGAGAACTGAACTGGTAAGTTTCTCGTTCCTGCACTTGTCTGTTTAGTTCATGCAAACAAGATTTGTGGTTGCATGTGAAGTTAGAAGTCTGATCTTTAATGATTTTGGTGTATTAGATAAGTGAAGTGGTTGATGGAATTCTGGATAGGAAAGCCGTGAGGGTCGAGATAAATCTAAGCATTGGAAGTGATAGTGTTAGACCAGGTAAGGGAAGCTTTAGTAATTAATTTATATATGTTTGATCTGATGACGATGAGAATTGTGATGGAGGTCTGAAATGTATCAATTATGCGAATTTTGAATATGCGTGATGAAGCAGAATTGAAATGGATGTATATCAGGAATGTTGTATGAAATTTAATGCAGTGAATGAAATGTATGAGTTTGTATGTGATTGATTTGCAATAATTTGGAATGATTTTGGATCTGAACTGTATGTTTGATAATGATATGTTTGAAGCTGGAAGATGGGGAGATCTGTTTATTGTATGGATTGATAAAGGAATTTTGGAAGCATGAGATTTATTTAAAGATAAATTCTAAGTTATGAATCGTATGTAAAACTGTGAAATTCTCGTGTTAAAAAACTGGAATGTGAAAGTCGTTTGGTTTTCTCTGATGATCGTGTTGTACGCTCGTCAACGACGTCTTATACCGTCGGTTTCACTGGACACATACTTAGAGTAAGAATTCTTTCATTTGGAGAGGGATTCGGATACGACCGAGCTTATTTGTGGCGAGTTAGGTTTGAGCGTTCGCTCAACTTAGCGGGTCCAACCATTAAAAGATATAAAGTGAAGTATAGTTGTGGACGCTTCGGGTTTGGTTTACCAGCGTTCGTCATGAATGGCGCTTAGTATTATACTGAGCGTTTCGTCACAAATGAACTCTCAATGTTAGATTGAGCGGTTCGTTCCAGTTAGCGTTCGGTCTGATACTGAACGTTCGTTGTCCATGCGTGTTCGTTTCCATGCACATTCGTTCCTATGTGCGTTCGTTATCTTTGTGTCGTTCATTGACCTGCTCTCCTGAGCAGTGTTTGCTTATAATGGAACGCTCTGTCTGATTATTGCTTCGTGAGCGAACGTATATGGCGTTCGTGCAAATTTGTTAATTAACGTTCCGTCTTTGACTGGCATTGTTTTTTTCTGAATTCAATTATATTTGATTGTTCATCTAATATTTTCTTATTGGCTTTAATCCTTTGGAATTCTACCCCTGGAGTCTGTGATATAAGATTTTTCTAAGGATTACCCATCTTTTCCTCAGATCAGTTTTTTCTTCAAATATTAAGTGTTGTAATGAGTTAAGTGATAATGGTAAGTTTCTTTTGTCAGAAACGTTGAACGTTTGAGTACTGTCATATGTTCGTCCCTATTGTATGGTGACTGACCGTTGCTTTAAATAACGAGAGTGAACACGAATGATAATTTGAAGTAGACGAAATTTGTGAATATGTGCGAATGTATTTGAATGGATTATTGGATTGGATATGAAAGAGCGTTCCAAGGCGGAACGTCTCTATATGTGATATGAGGAAAGTGTGTAGAGTAGATGACCATGGTAAAGTGCTGATGGCTGTTCATCCTGATATTCCGTGATGCTCTCCTATGAGAGGGGTAGTAGGTCATACGTGGGAATGGCAGGAGGCCACTAGTCCTATTGAGTTACTTGTGACTGATAGGGTTAAACCTCGGGTGGCAGCTGACTGTGCGAATTTCCGGTTACTACACCACCCGGGGGGGGTCAAGAACGCCTGTAGATCATGCCATCAATCCGGACATCTTTAATTATGATAAATTTGAAGGAGTTACTGTATGCTGGGATATGTGTTTAATATTGTATGAACTGCAAATGACTTATTTATAAGTTAAATTACGTTGATTTATATTGAATTAAATTACCTAAAGCTTACCCTGTGCAACTTTCCCCTTGTGTTGTCTACTGTTATGTACGTCCGTCTTGTCAATGCAATGATCATCCGTTGTGGATGTGAGCAGATGGAGATGCATCCCTTGAAACCATGCTGGAAGAAGAAAATTTGGAGGATGCCAACCTTGTGGATGTTGAAGTTAAAGCTGAGCAGTAAAGGCTCGTTTCTGTAGTAGCATTAGTTAGTTTTTTGTGCTGTATTTTGACAGTTCTGTGTATAGGTTTGCAGCGCTGTTCATACAGTATTAGTAGTAGTTAGTCTTTTTGTATAGCATTTTGGGACGTTGACTGTATATTTCTGCAGAACGTTTGTCCAGTAACTGGTTCTGTACCTTTTATGAATTTCTGAATACTGTAATTTGCTGTACATGCTGTTTTATCGTTTTGAGCAGCTGTTGTAAATGTTAAGACTGCACTGTTTTCTGTAAATGTGATTAGTTCTGATTAATGGTAATTACTATTTATTGGGATGTTACAACTAAGAAGGTGCTGATTTGAACACAATTTTAAGCTAATTTACTGCTTAATCACTAGCTAACATGAGCAATCATAATTAAAAATTTACTATATATTTTAACATCAATGTCTGCTAAATATGTTGATGAATCTTGATTAATATTCGAACATGTACAAAATGAATATGGATGACACATGAATGCTCAAATTAAATAATAAAAACGTTTATATGCCTCTCAATATATCACAATATTGGGGTTGCATTAGAATTAGGTTAGGTACTACATATTTCTAATATGGTATCAAAGCCTTATACCTTAAGGGTTTAAAATTTATCCTTGTGACCCCAATGTTTTAATAACCAATTGATTTCAACATGCGGTAGATGGTGGCTGAGTGCATTTTGGATAGTTGGTTTGTGAGCAACTACCATGCTATTAATTGACAATTAAAACTTTAGACCCTCGGAATATTTAAGCCCCTTATTTGAGAGTTTACACAAAGAAGGAATTCTAGGTGTGAAGAACAAAATAATAAATCAGCTAAATATGTTTCAAATAAAAGATGTTAGTAAATGGTTGTTAAATTGTTACGTTTAACCTTACAAAGGATGTTATTGAATTTCTTTGTTCTACTATAATAATTTGTTTTTTGGTTGTCATCCCTAGCAAAGTAGAAATCTAGTATAGGCTACAACAACAAAGTCTCATGTGAGATTGGTTAAAAACCAAAGTTTTAGGAATACTATTTAGCAAGAAAACTCCCTTGAGAACTTCCTCCAAAGTCCTTTTTGGTATCCCTCTTCCTTTTTCTCAATATTAAATATCATGCAATCAACTCTTTTGATGGATATTTCTTATGGTCTTCTTTGTACAACCATTGTTGGAGATCCCATATCAATTAAGACAAATGTTAAATAAATAAATCGATAGAGATCTCATCTTACAAGCCGGTTTTGTAGAATATTGAGTTAGGCTTAAAATCTACTTCTTAAGAACTTTTTTAACCAATTTTCTATTATCTTTTCCTCAATTGGTGCTACACAAATCTTTTCTTGTACATAATAATTTTCTATTTTATCCATTCTTGTATGCTCACACATCCATCATAACATTCTTATTTCTACTATTCCCACCTGTTTCATGTTGTTCTCTCATAGTCCAATATTCACTACCATAGAGTATAGTTGGGCATATAGTTGTGTGATAAAACCTGCCTTTGAATTTGATGGTTACTTTGCCATCACAAATAACCTCTGATACCTTTCTCGTTTTATCCATCTTGTATCGTCTGTAACATTATCATTCCTTTTTTCCATCATTTTGCATGATTGAACCCAACTTTAAGCTTAAAAACCTATGGTATGATGATATATTCTCCCACTTTACTTATGAGTCATCTTGCTCCTATGTCTTTCTAAAATTGCATTGCATATACTGTCTTACTCCTACTTAAATGAAAACCCTATGTTTCCGAAATTTTCCTTCAAAGTTCAAGCCTAATGTTAATTGCTTCCCTTGATTTCTCAATCAAGACTATATCATGCTCAAAAAAATACAAAAATAAGGAAACTCTTTTGTATGTCCTTGATAAGCACATCCAAGACTAGGTTAGACATGCAAGGACTTAAGGCTAAACCTTGGTGTATATCCAAATAGGAAAGTCCTTAGCATCTCCTCTCGGAGTTCTCCCACTTCAAGGGGAAATTTTCCTAAAAGGAATAGAGGACACTTCCCTCAGAGCTAAGCTTTGGAGATTGGTGCACAAAGGTTTGCTAATCCATCATTGTTTACCTTGTATTCATCTCTCAAACAGTAAATTTCTCCCTAAACATTGCACACAAATTAACGTTTGCTAACATATAATTCCTATACAAGTTTCATATTTTGATATATATCAAGCTCCATGTAATCTTACATGTCTACAAAAAGAAAGAAGCATGAAGAAACAATAGAAAACAAATTTTGATATTAGTTTATCAAGACATCAGATGGGAAGTACTTGTTGTGATAATGTCTCCCATGTTTACAAAGATGCAATCAAAGTAGAAACTAGACCTTTTTGGCATCCTTCTCATAGACAGCATAGAACAGTTCAAGCAGCCTCTCTCGGGTGAAAGATTTTATCTCCCCCATCATACCAAAGTCATAATAAATAATTGCTTCATCAACATCAACGGCAAGATTTCCAGGATGTGGATCAGCATGAAAGAAACCAGTTTTCAATATCTGAAAAACAAGCAAGATTTAATACTCAAAATACCTTTTATCTACAACTATCTTGAAGCAAAATGTCTTTTGTATGTTTATTAAAACATAGGCATATATACGCTATTAAACATTCACACGAACCCAAAAGATGACAATATTGAATATTTAAAGTTTCAGAGCGAAACAACAATGTGGACCTGAATCAAGTATGCCTCAATAGTGTGTGATGAGATTCGTAATCGATCATAACCACGTGAAGTTAACATATCCACTTCATTTATTTTGATACCTATTTTCAAAAAGTAAAAGCAAAGTTCAACGATATAATGATATACAACTTGAAGGGAAAAAGTTAATTATTGTAGCTTCCACTTTTAAAGAAAAAGAAGAAAACAAGATGCACTTGTCAAGTTGACAACCTGGTACATACTCCAATGCCAATACCTTCGATGCAGTATAATCCCAATAAACCAGCTGCAAAGGTGAAAACGAAGGATGCAGTAGTAAAAATTAACATTAGCTCTAGACATTAGTGATTTATATGTGCTAGATACATGTTTAAAGGAGATTAGGAAGATTGGAGAGGTAAACTAAGTTTCAAGGAAACTGAAACTATCTGAATAAAAATATCCAGCAGAGTATAGCATGGCAACAAGAAACATACAGGTACTCGGACCCACTTTATGTTTCGAAAATCTCGGCGGAATCTATCAGAATTCTTTCCTTCATTTATATAATCAATTTCTTGATACAAAATCCTGAAAAGTACCATGTGCAGGACAATATAAATTACATAAGACATGTTAAGGATAATATAAAATACATAAGGGACAATTCCAATGACAGTAATTAATGATAGTAGGTAAAATGAAGGCCAAAACAAGTTAGTAAAAGTCTATGACTTTAACGTGCAATGAGGGAAGAAGAAATTTGCTTAAAACATAATGTTTGTATTACTTACGTTGCACATTCTTCATAGATACCAACCCAATCTCTTGTTGGACCCCCTAGAGTTTCACTTCTCTGAAAATATTCTGCAATCAGCTTTAAGTTTCCTGGACATGACAAGGAAACTTGTTAGAGTAAAACAAAGTTTCAACAATGACCAGGCTTTAACCTCACTAATTGACCACAACTGGTACTACTAAAGCTCAAAACATGTGTAAGAAATAACTCATTCAGATCATTGACCAGACTAGATTATTAAAGTAAAGCTACCTAAAAACAATATTTATATTTATTAGACTTTTTATTAGCATAAGCATCACAATGAGAAATCTGATCCCAATTACATTAGTACTGTAGATCAAGGCTTGGGAAACTTCAATACTTCATTAGTGTTGAAAGGATTAGTGAAAAATAGGTCATAGAGGATGGTACTGCTTGGGACCATGTTGAGAAGAGAAACCGAGAAAAAATATTATAAGTTCCATATATTACGTACACACATTAGTATTCGTATTTATAATGAAGACATACAATAATAAGGATCAAAACAAAATCAATGTGTAAGAATGGGTAAATATTTGGTAAGAAATTTCCTTATCAAATCATATCATATCTACTTATTTAATGTAATAATTAGACTAGATATTTCCTTGACAGACAATACGATGAGTCATTTTACACTATCTTCATGTGTTGATCATTGGAATGCAGTCCTATGAATCTTCGAATACATTAAGAATGGTCTGGGTCAAGGATTGCTATATAAAGACAAATGAAATGTTCAAGTTTGGAATACTTCAATGCAGATAGGGTGATTAATCTATTGCTGGGTAGTCTAAATTGGAATATTGTATTTTTGTGTATTGTAAATCTTGTATCTAGGCAAAGTAAGAAGCAAAATGTAGTTGTTGAAGTTTAGAGACCATGTATTGAGCCAAGAAAATGTTCATGTGTGAGCTTATAAGAATAAACTGAAGTATAGTGATTAACTTGTAGGTATCCTTTCAATGTGCCAGAAGCCACTGTTCATGTTAAAAGTTGCATTTGATTTTGTATGCTCTATTATGAGAAAGAATATTAGAAAGTATATCCTATTTAGAGAAAAAACCTTTTATATTGGGGGCATTATATTTTGTTTTGTAAATTATTAGGATTTGACACCTTGTTTTAAATCCCCTAATATTAGAGATTGCAAATCATGTAGAGTTTCCTCAAATAATTTAGATTTCCTTTGATCCATCTCAAGTGTGATGACAATAACTATATCAAAATCACAAGACGTAGCAAAAGGAAGAAACAAAATGACCACAACTTACGCAAGTCAATGTCAAAAAGCTTCTTTAGTCCAGGCCTTTGGACTTTGAGAACTACCTTTTCTCCATTGTGTAATATAGCTCGATGAACCTACAAATAGGGCTCCAAAAATTGGAAGTAAAAAAAGCTGAGTTATCTCGTTTGATTGTCTGTAATGTCACGAAGTTGTGTTCAAATTTAGAGTTCTAGCACTAGAAAGGCCACCACTAACATCAACGCATTAAGATCATTAGCTTGAATACAAGAAATAAAAAAAAATATGATTGTCAGCATAGGCATAATTCACCTGACCAAGACTAGCAGCAGCAATGGGCCGATCTTCAAACTCTTTAAACAATACATTAATGGGTGCTCCTAATTCACTCTCAATAAAGCCTCTTGCTTTCTTAGGAGAAAAAGCAGGTACCCTGTCCTGCAGAATGTTGTATTAAGATTAAAAACTATTAATAAGTATTGCAAATGAGAGATATAAAGAACAGATAGGAAGACAAGAGAGAGAACTAAAAATATGATTCAAAATTAACTGTGATTACATCAGAGATAGCTATAAATAGCTATGAGCGTAACTCAATCCTAAGTCAGCACTGTAAGCATCTGTAACTAACTTGTAACTACATTAAAAAGAAAGTGAAATGTAAAATTCAAAATACAGTGAATTCCTTGCTAATAGAATTTCTCTAAAAGTATGTCAAATAGGAACCCAAATTGAGTACTAGACCCTACAAATGTACCTGCAATTTCGCAAGCTCGTCTACAAACTCCCGAGGAAATAGATCCGACCTTGTTGATGATAACTGTCCAAGTTTAATGAAAGTTGGGCCAAGCTGTAATACACACTCCCTTAGCCATGCAGCAGTTTTCTGCCTTCTTCTTTTCTGAAATACAATGTCAAATTACTTTGAATCAGCAAAGGAAAAGCACAACAGAAACTTAATTAGAAAATTAATAGGGATGAGGGCTGAAGAAATTTTTGTTGAGAGGATCCCTGCCGGAAATGACTGAAGTCAGAAGAGAAGAAGTTGGCAACGACATAACTTCCATAACCTACCTGCTTTTCTTCTGTAAAGCCACCCAAATATGCCCATTTTGCATTGTCCAATAGAACTCGAATACGTAAAGAAAGAACAAAAGACCAAACATCAATAGATCTCTGCACGGAATTGTAATTTTCATTGGCCCAACTGAAGCCTTCATCCGAGGGCAAAACTTTTAGCTCTTCTAGTGGTGGAAGTTCTTTAGAGGTTCCAGATTTCACTGTCTTTGTCAAGGCCAGGCTAGGGTCCCTTCTTACTAAACTTGCTCCATTAACATCTTGCTTTGAACTGCTCCCTATTTCCACTTTATTCTCTAACATTGTCTTTCTTTTCACTACCTCATTTGTTGGAACCATTTTAACAACTCTACCATTTGTACCATATTTTGATGGAGGCAATCCTGTCTGTCGCATTTCAACCAGGAATCTAGGAAATTTATCATTCTCTGACTTATCAGATTTTGACCTTCTATTCTTTGGCAATTTACGAACTGAAATTGAGCCTGGAAAACTGAGATTGTGTAGTGCTCTTCGCTGATTTCCCAACTTTATATTGTTGTAACAATAACCATGCAAAGCCATTATTACTGCCATTCAAGATGATGATACCTTGCAAAACATCAACATAAAAGAAAAGGAACAGTACATGTCAAGTTGGTACTTAATTCAGAAAATCAATGGAATCTCATAAAAACAAGGCTTCAAAGAAGACTAAGGAGAGGACAGGTTGAGGCTGAAGGGTGTGATCAAAATTCTGAATGGTATAAAGAAATTCAAATGAAAAACAACAAATAATCGAAATTACATCAATCAGGCAACAGCTCCATATGCTTATGCCATATCTTTCCCTTAACAAAGGCTGAACAGAATCGGTAAGACAGCAAACGTGTCATGTTGAGTGGTTAAACAGGGCCAACACAATACAGGAAACCAAACCAACTAAAAAAACATAAATTTGATGAACCCCATCTCAGATGTAATTTTTTGTTTATTTTCTCAAATAACAACGATCAATCTTTCTCGTGATTCGAACAAGTACTAAATGTGGGTGTCTCTCCCATCATAGACTAGCCCGTTTGCCTGAACACCCCTCCCAGTTTCATCTTAGATAATTCATTATCATATATCAAAAATAAGAAAAAGAAAATCCTACGACCAACTATCAAAAGGATTAGAGCTTCATAGTAGTAACTCCCAAACTTACTATCAATCACCAATTAATCATCATCAGAAACACAAAACTTAAGAACATCGTACAGACAAAGCAACAGAGTAACTCAATACTCCAATTGAGAGAGACAATTTTACTGAGAAATTTAAAGCCAATGGAATCAAAGCATTGTAATTTAATTTAAACCTTTGACTCTTACACTGCAATGAGACTACCAGAAAGATCAAGTTCAATCAAATTTGCAAGCAAAATCGCGTGCCCAGTTGAGATAACTCGCCGAACAATAACATTACCAATTGAAAGAAGCAATTCAGATAGGAAGTGGATAATTGGTGCAAACCTTGGACAACAGAGACACCCTCAAAGACCCCAGAGGTACTAGGATGTTCTGGCTTCAAGTACCTTTCAACGTTGAGGGTGGTAGTGGACTTGGGACATGTAGCATTATACAGATTTTTTTAATAATTTGGTACTCTTTTTTAATTTAAATTCGGTGGAAAGGAGAAAACAGAAGTGGAATCTTTGAACTTGCACCATTCAGCTGGTTTTGGAGCATGTGGGTCTCTTTGCACCGCATGTAATGAGTATTACCCTTCAATCACAAAATATTTGGTACTCATTGTGCTTCACACATGTTACCACAATTGTAATTTAACCCGGTACTGATTTTCTTCAGTCATATAATAGTTTTCTATAGCTTAATTGCATTGTTAATTATGGTGTCTCACCGTTTAATGAATTCTATAACTACTTAGACTCACAACATTACATATCTTTCAAAAGATTTCAATTGATTATATTTCACTAGATAAATTTAGGAATTTTCAAGTGAGTACTTATTAAATTTTTGTGGTTCAATGAATTTTCAAAATTTTAAAATTTTTAATTCAATAGTTAGATATCCTTCTTGTTAACATATGATATGACAGTTATTTTGCATAATCACAATATTTAAATGTCACCCCGTAGAACTTTGCTAAAAAAACCATGATGACGACATTTCTTGTATTTAAAGATAATTGTTTTTAAATTTAATTAACAGCATAACATTACAAAATACAAAAAATAGAAAAATGTAAAATATAAAATTATAAATGTATATAATATTTAACTATAAAACTATGAAATATAAAATTATAAAATAATAAAATTATGAAATTAAAAATTATAAAAATAAAAAAAAATACAAAATTAATAAATTATAAAATTACAAAATTATAAGATTATAAAATTATGAAAATAAAAAATTATAAAATAAATAAATATAAAATTACAAAATTAGGTGATTATAAAACAATAGAATTTAAAAAATATGAAATTTTAAAATAAAGTGTACTTTCACTCCTACCACAAAATTAAAGTCTTTTAAAACATACAAATTACTAAAATCCTTCGAAATAAGGGATAAGAATATTAAACTGCATCATATCATATATTCATGTACATTCTTTCAAAAGAGTTTTAAAGTTTTAGCTCTCAACCTACTAGCTAGAACCATTTCTAAATGCACCCTTATTTATTCATGTTATAGAAGCCATAATTGTAAAAGACACACAAGTAACTAATAAACAAACGAGAGTGAGTTAATGATAACTTAAACATTCATATACAACTATTATACAAAGATATAATATAATCAAAGTAGAAAATATTCAATTCATATATTACAACATGTGAAATTGTCTCTGCTTGTGTGGATTCTCTCTTGACAACCCATTGAATTTAGGTCGAGCATTTAATAAGTCAGGTCTCAACTTCCATTCCTCATTAGGGTATTCAATGTTACTTCTGATAACTTTACTGTTGGAGGTGGTTAACTGTCTGATGGTTTTTTATGCCATTTTGTTTGGGTTAGGATCAGTTGAAAGATCAAAGGATATATCTGTGATTAGAGATAATGAAGGTGGTATGACTTCAGATGTAGGAAGTGTTCCCTCAATAGAACACCCAAATTTCAAACTTTTATGCAGCTCACACAAATTCCTTTCAATTTTCGGGTTAATTTGATAAAATTCTTCCAGGTTAGCTCGGGTCATGCACTATGCAGTCTACTTGAAGTTGTTTCTTTGTTCTTCACTTCCCTTTTTCTTTTGTTCTTTTTTTAGAGAAAGATTTCAAATAAGAGATACGAGAGACTTTGTTTGGGCCCACTCCCAGGAAAGAGAGGTGCACCACAATGAACAATTTAAGTACTAAGATTTTCCTGGATAGAGTATATTCAAACTAGCCTCAAGTATTTATTAGGAAAAATTCTTAATTAAAACAAGAACAAAGATTTTTCTAACAATAAGAATAACTAAAAACTACAAAATAACTCAAACTAAATTAAATGTATTTGCCTTAAATAAAAAAAGGTTTAAACCCTCCCTTGATCCTCATTTTTGTATGAAAATCTCATTTCGGTCCTCATTTTTTCATCTATTTTAATTTGGTCATATTTTTTGTAAAATTGAACACATTTTACTCTAACCGTTAACTGGTCTTAGACGGTGTTAAATGTATCTGAGCTGTATTTTTTTTTTATCGACGTGGCATTGTGCACTAAAATTGAATGACTCTTGTGTTTTATCCAAGCGGACGACCAAGCCCTAACATTTAAGGGCATCCCCTCTCATCCAAAGTATATTTTCGTCTTGGGGAAGAAGAGGTTCGTCTTTTGTCTTTCATCTTCGCCAAGCACTGTGGTGTTGAGGTGCTGGTAAGGATGTCTTGTTCATCTTCCTCTTGCAAATGTTTGGGTTCGGCCATGCAACACAGTAGTGGCAGTCTTAGGAGGTTAGGTGCAAAACCAACATGCTTCTATGGTCAGAATGCAATGTTCAGTATTGCGAGAACCCCTAAAAACAAGGGGGAAAAATTTTGGGGTTGCCCTAACATCAAGGCCAGTTTTACATAAGCATAAATCTTTGTCTATTTATTTGGGTTTTCACGAAGGAGTGTGTGTTCTTGTTGAACAGGGTGAGAGTGAAGAATTAGTTGGCTGCAACTTCTTTCAGTGGTGCATTGAAGAAGGAAATGAAGGAAATTGGCTGAATGTAGAAGAAAAGAGTGGTAGTGTAAGAAATGAAGAAGTGGGTGTGATGAGCATGGAATATAGTGTGCTGCAGATGGAAGAAAGATATGGTGAAAAGATCAGAATGGCTTTTATAGAGAAAAGTTTAGTTAAGTTTGAAAAGTGGTTAAAATTCTTAGTAGGGATGATCTTTGTGATATTTATTTTGAATGTAATTGTATTAGCAATGTTGCTGAAACTTGGTTGATACTGTCTCATTTGATTTCATTGTTGAAACTTGGATTTTATGTAATGTGTCTTTTATTTATGAAGGTGAGTGATTATAGTGATAATGTGTCTAATTTAATTTCTTTTAATTATATTGGTAATTTAAGTCGAATAATCATAAAGCAAAATCATGACTGATTAAGTGGAATAATCACAAACATCATAAAGCAATGAGCAATAAAGATCATGATTGATAACGAAATTGGGAAATAATCACTTTGTCATAACCAAAATCATTGTTTTACATCATAACAAAATGTGTTCAAAATGATAAGACCATTGTCTTACATATCCAAAATACATCAACTTTCATATCCAAAATACATGAAGATTACATCATAACAGAGTGTGTTCAAAATGATAGAGCAAACATTTGCTACAAAATATAAATAAGTTCAGTACATTAGATCATTCATCAGATCATTCATGAGATACATGCATAGTTGTTTCGTGAGTAATAGTTGTTGAAGGTTGGATGGGTTCTGGTTGTTCAGGACATTGGTCAGTACCAAGCATAGTAGATTCTTAAGTTATTGGAACATTTGTTGGTGGAGGTTGGGTGACTTTTGTTTGTTCAGCAGATTGGGCAGTAGGAACCTCTACTGTTGGAGGTCTTTGTGGACAACCTTTTTTGTTGTGTCCAAGTTCTTCGCAAATGGCACATTTTTTCCTGTGCCCACCCTTTCTTAATTCACTTTCATTCTTCTTCAACTCCCAATCCTCCAATCTTCGTTTCTTCTTGGGCCTTCCTGGCATTGTCTCTTCTTTG
Source organism: Vigna umbellata (assembly GCF_018835915.1). The sequence goes on from NW_025902049.1 coordinate 67,229, forward strand.
GTGGTAATATATCTGAATAGGTTGTAACATCCCATACATGTTGACCATTGATAGGGTTAATTATTGTGTTGTAAGTCTCTTCATAGGTAGACTTCCTAAACTAGTGTCCAATGTATTCTTCTGCATTTATATTAAAAAATTTCATTGCAGTTATGGCATGAGTACAAGGAATGCCAGTAATTGCCTATTTTCTACATGCGCAGTCCATGCTGTCAACATTCACAACAAATTGCTGCCCAAATTGTGAAATATGTTTCACTTCAAATAATTTTTGTCTTGACCACTTGTATTTAATACAAAATTGACAACACAGTTAGCTAGATCAATATAAATGCCTAAAATGAATGGAAACAGACTTAACATGAATGGAAACAGACATTATAAAAGTTACCTTGGTAACCAATATCTACTTAACCATGACTCCTTCTGAAATCTGTTCAAAACCTTAGGGCAAATTGAACCTTGATATGATGTCATCTTTGTCCTGTTGGCATCCCATCTCTTCATAATGTAAACCCTAATGTCTTCTAAC
>NW_025902050.1:0-14591 GCF_018835915.1 Vigna umbellata
CGTGGCATCTGTGGTTTATTCTAAACCCCGTCAGTGGCAAACTAATATGGGCTGGGCCACATATCAAATGCAACAGTGCTGGGCCAGTTCTTATAGGAAGCCCTTTTGGTTCTCCAAAACCCCCATCAAACTCTCCCAAGATCTGCTCTAGTTCCTTAGCCTGGCTGGGGGTTAGCTACGCCATGTCCTCCTCACCTTTTTCTAATTCGGTCTGACCCAAACCCTAAACCAATGTCACTACCTCTATATCTATTTCCTTCAATAATGCCTCTGAGGATACCACTTTTCTGGTTAATGTTGGGTCCCCCTTATTAACACCTCCTCCTCCTTCTGACCAAATCTCATTATGAGTTTTCCCTAGTTGATTTTAATTTCTCCCAGTGTTACCAGTCAAGTCACCCCTAATATAATGTCTACTCCTCCTAGCTCAAAAAGGTAGAATTTTTACCTGATTTCCACTCCTTCCATGGTCAAAGAAACATTATTACAACACCCTTGAGTGACCTTCTTCTGTCCATCCCCTAGACACACCTTATAAAGAGGTGTTTCTTCCACCTCCAACCCCAATTCCTTTACTAGCCTCATTGAAATGAAGTTATGGCTTTCCCCATTGTCTATCAAGACCAATATCTTTTTCCCATGCACCCAGCCTTACAGCTTCATTCTGTTGGTCTGGGTTAGACCCCCTATTGAGAAAACGAACAATTTCATACATTTCTGCCCCATTTCCTCTTCTCCCTCGTCCTTCTCTCCTTCATCACCTTCCGCCATTATCATAACCCAGATAATCCTCTCAGAACACCTATGCCCTGGGATGTATAGAACTTTATAGTGGAAATACCTTCCTTCCTTCCTTCTCTTGACATACTCGGGATAGGGTAAAGTCTTCACCCTATGTTTTGCATCTCTCCCACTGCATTACTCCCCGCCTTGGAATCTACGGTGTTGACCGTTCCTTCCCTCTTTGACATGTTTCCCCCATTTATAGCCCCATGTCCATCTTGGTTTCCCCTATACGTTTCGGCTCTTGCAACTGTCTTGGAACTCCCCTGATACCTTCCCCATGGTTAGCTGCTCTTATTAGTCGTTCCTCCATTCGTTTTTGGGTTATTCCCTACTTTCTCCACATCGCGGGTCACCTCCATTGTCGTCAACAGGTCCCTTGGGTTGTGGGGCTAAATCTGGTTCTTGAGGCTCCCCTGTAAGCCCACAAAGAAGTAACCCAACAACTGTTCCTCTGTCACTCCAATAGCTTGAGCCACAAGCATCTCAAATTCTTGGACATACTCCTCCACCGTTCCCCTATGTCTCACAATCACCAATTTCTCAAAGATTGACCCTTTATTCCTTCCTCTAAATCTCCATATTAGCGCCTCCGTCAAACCTTCCCAATATGGGTTCTTGGTTTTCTTCTTCCAAAACTGAAACCAATAACTCGCGCCCCTCCACGCATATCTACGCCAACTTGATCTTCTCCTTCTCCGTAATATTTTGGATGTCAAAGAACTTTTTTGCCTTAGAGACCCACCCCATCGGGTCCAACCTCTCAAACGTGGGCAATTCTACCTGCTTTATATCCGACTCCTCTAGACCTCACCCCTACCTTCCTCTATTTCGTCCTCCGAGCTCTCTTTCCTTCCTACCCGACCTTTATTCACTGAATCGTTCTTCTTCCAGGAATGCGTGCGAGTTCTTGGCGTAGCCCTCTCATCTTAGCCTTAAATTCCTCCATCGTCGTCTCCATCGAGTCAAACTGCTTTTCTAGCGCACTCATTCTTCCATCTATTCTTCCCTCTAACACATTCATTTTTCCCTCCATCTCGCTCCACACCTTTTGATCCAGCAGGTTAGACCAAATTGATAGACTTCTTTAGTCAAGAAGTCAATCAAACACACTAAACAACACACACTCACATCGAAAGAAGAAAAAAATATGTGTATTACTTCTGAAATGTCAAAAACAAAGTACACACTCCATTCTCGAGGGTTCACTCCCCTTTTCCACAGGAACAAAGATCATGTCTATACAAAAGAATACCAAAAGTTAACCTTTTACAATTGTTCATAACCTTCTTATAAGGTTCTCCCCTTACCAGCCTAATTGTTAACTGAATAGCTAACAACCTTACACACTTCTTAACCTGCTAACTGCCATATTAATTTCTCTTCCTTCTCTCATACACTCTTAATACTCTATCAAAGTGCAACAAAATAGGGGGAGTTTACACTTGGGAGAAAACAAAGATAACTATGACCCAAACATAATAACTTGGAAATTCATGATAGGAGCCTTAAACAACTCATTTTGAGTACCCTTCTACATCACCTTTTTGATCTTTCACAAATAAGGGGGAGAGAAATATACTAAACCAAATAAGAAAAAAAAGGTCAACTAAAATTGTATACATAACAAAGTAAGAATGTTGATAAAAAATAAACACACACACATCGAAGTAGAACCCTTTGTTTAGTATGTATATTTGTTAAACATCAAAAAAGTGAATTATGGTTGAGACAAGACAAACACGTCTACAACGTCATTGGTTTTGAAGTTTAACAAATAACAATAAAATAAAATAATCTTAACTAAGAAAAATCACAAATAATCAAAACACCAAATATAGAAACACTAAGTATAGAGTAGAAAAAGTCAATACAACAAGCCTATTGAAAAGATGAGACTAAAGAAATGTTAATAAAAGAAGCTTAAATAAACATAACTTAGTCACAATAAATCTCAAAATATATAAACATAGTCTGTAGGAAAGAAAAAAGGGATACCAAAGGGAAAAGTCAAAACTCAACTAATACCTTCAATAGTTCAACCAAAAGTAGTAAGAAAGTTGACAAAACATTAGTCATAAACGCAAATAAGAAAATCACTAGGAACTAGGGTTTGAGAAAGAAGCATCTAGATCTCTATAGGAAACACAAACACTAGACAATTCCTTCTAAACATGATCAAACTAATTCTAGGAATAGCTAAAAAATAGGAAGATGGAAAAGATGTCTCAAAATAAAAATAAAAACTCATAAGAACCTTGCTAAATGATAGTCTTAAACTACTAGTCGATAACTCTTTTAATATGCTGCATTGTTGAAAGTATCAAAGTAAGAAAGCATAACAAAAGTCTTAAAATGATGTGATGGAAAACATTGTACTAAATGCATCTGCTAGAAAAATCTAAATGGTTTGCTTAAGCTAGACGAACTATCACCATAAAATGACAAATCTGGTAAACACATCAAAAGAACAAAAAACTTTTCTCAAAACACATCATAAAAGGCATTCAATTAAACACACCCTTGAAAATAACAAGTATATATCAAACAAACACTAACCAAGAAAAAGTCTTCCAATAAGCTAAACAATACTACATACCAAACACACTCTCATTCAATAATGTAAATTTCATGAAATTTTTAGTAATCCCACTAGAGAACACAAATAGTCAAATCCGGAATAAATGATCGAAAACATAAAAACCTTGATTGCTCTGAATAAGCATTGAATTCCATTAAATGTTCAATGTTTAAAAATAATAGGATAAAAAAAGGACATATCTATTGTATAAACATTTGTTCTACCTTATGTAGGATAACTACTACAAGCATTCATCTGCTCTATCTTGTGCGAGTAAAAAGTGAACGATAAAAAGAAGAAGACTTAAGTGGAATGTTCCATTCATCAAAAGCCATGCTAAATAAGTAGTCAAATATGTTTTTGATGAAGTTCTGAAAAACAAGTATGTTCTCACAAAAAGACACCAACCTATGACTCACACCTACAACAATAGCCATAAAAGATCGGATCTCAAGACAAGCTTCGACCAACAGATATATTATCACCAAATCTCAAGACAAGCTTCGTCGAAACGGCTATATCATCGAAGGTGTATAAATAGAAGATCAGAAAAGAAGAAATGTGATGATGTGAAGAAAAAGAGTATAAAGACAAATCATCATCAAAGTTGAGTAAGGAAGTCTCTTTGAGCTATCAAAGTCAAATCCTTCTACACAAGGGTAGAGAGAAAGAGAAGAGCTCAAGAAAAGGAAACTCTCTCAGGCTTCATTGTAATACATGCTTACTTTTGAAAGGAGAGAAATGGAAAAGAGAGCGATAGAGAGAAATATTAGGGCATACTCTCAAGCTTCATTATATAATATTTAGCTTACTATATGTGAGGAAAGAGAAAAGAGAGAAAACACTTATCGAGTCTGTAGACAGTATTGTATTGAACATATATCTTCTCCGTGAGAATAATCGTCTAACAACTTATAAGCAATCAGTTTGATTGCAAATTCTGAAGAGAATTAAAACACTTGTTGTTTAACTCAGATGAGTTAAAGATTACTAGGAAGCGTATCATGTTGATACCATGATTGTCTAGTGGAAACCAAGAGTGGGTTAAACTCAACTAGACGGTGTATCAGGTTGATACCAGGAGCGTCTAGAGATACCAAGAGTGGTGAAGAATACTACAAACCAGGAGTGGGTGAAACTTAGTCTAGGTCACAGTAACAAGTGGTTACCAGGTTGACTAGGATAATTAGGAGTGGGTTAAACTCAATTAGACGGTGTATAAGGTGGATACTGTTAACACATTGGCAAGTGTACCAAATCGTATCAAGTAATATAAAATGGTAAGACCAAGTATCTTATCCCAAAAGACTCACGACACTAGACAATCATGTAATACCTTAACTAATTAAGACTTAAGAACAATTTCATTGGTTTAGAATGCAAAATGCAGAAAAAGTAAATATGAATGCAATTTGATCAATTGTGGTAAAATACAAAAGTGAATGGATGATTTTGATAATATGATATGCGTATGTTGTTGGGGTTTAGATTTCACCATCCTTACTCTCATGCATATAAGAATTCATCTTCTTCATTCAATTGTTAACGTCACTATCTAAATTACTTAAAACCCNCCAACAACTGTTCCTCTGTCACTCCAATAGCTTGAGCCACAAGCATCTCAAATTCTTGGACATACTCCTCCACCGTTCCCCTATGTCTCACAATCACCAATTTCTCAAAGATTGACCCTTTATTCCTTCCTCTAAATCTCCATATTAGCGCCTCCGTCAAACCTTCCCAATATGGGTTCTTGGTTTTCTTCTTCCAAAACTGAAACCAATAACTCGCGCCCCTCCACGCATATCTACGCCAACTTGATCTTCTCCTTCTCCGTAATATTTTGGATGTCAAAGAACTTTTTTGCCTTAGAGACCCACCCCATCGGGTCCAACCTCTCAAACGTGGGCAATTCTACCTGCTTTATATCCGACTCCTCTAGACCTCACCCCTACCTTCCTCTATTTCGTCCTCCGAGCTCTCTTTCCTTCCTACCCGACCTTTATTCACTGAATCGTTCTTCTTCCAGGAATGCGTGCGAGTTCTTGGCGTAGCCCTCTCATCTTAGCCTTAAATTCCTCCATCGTCGTCTCCATCGAGTCAAACTGCTTTTCTAGCGCACTCATTCTTCCATCTATTCTTCCCTCTAACACATTCATTTTTCCCTCCATCTCGCTCCACACCTTTTGATCCAGCAGGTTAGACCAAATTGATAGACTTCTTTAGTCAAGAAGTCAATCAAACACACTAAACAACACACACTCACATCGAAAGAAGAAAAAAATATGTGTATTACTTCTGAAATGTCAAAAACAAAGTACACACTCCATTCTCGAGGGTTCACTCCCCTTTTCCACAGGAACAAAGATCATGTCTATACAAAAGAATACCAAAAGTTAACCTTTTACAATTGTTCATAACCTTCTTATAAGGTTCTCCCCTTACCAGCCTAATTGTTAACTGAATAGCTAACAACCTTACACACTTCTTAACCTGCTAACTGCCATATTAATTTCTCTTCCTTCTCTCATACACTCTTAATACTCTATCAAAGTGCAACAAAATAGGGGGAGTTTACACTTGGGAGAAAACAAAGATAACTATGACCCAAACATAATAACTTGGAAATTCATGATAGGAGCCTTAAACAACTCATTTTGAGTACCCTTCTACATCACCTTTTTGATCTTTCACAAATAAGGGGGAGAGAAATATACTAAACCAAATAAGAAAAAAAAGGTCAACTAAAATTGTATACATAACAAAGTAAGAATGTTGATAAAAAATAAACACACACACATCGAAGTAGAACCCTTTGTTTAGTATGTATATTTGTTAAACATCAAAAAAGTGAATTATGGTTGAGACAAGACAAACACGTCTACAACGTCATTGGTTTTGAAGTTTAACAAATAACAATAAAATAAAATAATCTTAACTAAGAAAAATCACAAATAATCAAAACACCAAATATAGAAACACTAAGTATAGAGTAGAAAAAGTCAATACAACAAGCCTATTGAAAAGATGAGACTAAAGAAATGTTAATAAAAGAAGCTTAAATAAACATAACTTAGTCACAATAAATCTCAAAATATATAAACATAGTCTGTAGGAAAGAAAAAAGGGATACCAAAGGGAAAAGTCAAAACTCAACTAATACCTTCAATAGTTCAACCAAAAGTAGTAAGAAAGTTGACAAAACATTAGTCATAAACGCAAATAAGAAAATCACTAGGAACTAGGGTTTGAGAAAGAAGCATCTAGATCTCTATAGGAAACACAAACACTAGACAATTCCTTCTAAACATGATCAAACTAATTCTAGGAATAGCTAAAAAATAGGAAGATGGAAAAGATGTCTCAAAATAAAAATAAAAACTCATAAGAACCTTGCTAAATGATAGTCTTAAACTACTAGTCGATAACTCTTTTAATATGCTGCATTGTTGAAAGTATCAAAGTAAGAAAGCATAACAAAAGTCTTAAAATGATGTGATGGAAAACATTGTACTAAATGCATCTGCTAGAAAAATCTAAATGGTTTGCTTAAGCTAGACGAACTATCACCATAAAATGACAAATCTGGTAAACACATCAAAAGAACAAAAAACTTTTCTCAAAACACATCATAAAAGGCATTCAATTAAACACACCCTTGAAAATAACAAGTATATATCAAACAAACACTAACCAAGAAAAAGTCTTCCAATAAGCTAAACAATACTACATACCAAACACACTCTCATTCAATAATGTAAATTTCATGAAATTTTTAGTAATCCCACTAGAGAACACAAATAGTCAAATCCGGAATAAATGATCGAAAACATAAAAACCTTGATTGCTCTGAATAAGCATTGAATTCCATTAAATGTTCAATGTTTAAAAATAATAGGATAAAAAAAGGACATATCTATTGTATAAACATTTGTTCTACCTTATGTAGGATAACTACTACAAGCATTCATCTGCTCTATCTTGTGCGAGTAAAAAGTGAACGATAAAAAGAAGAAGACTTAAGTGGAATGTTCCATTCATCAAAAGCCATGCTAAATAAGTAGTCAAATATGTTTTTGATGAAGTTCTGAAAAACAAGTATGTTCTCACAAAAAGACACCAACCTATGACTCACACCTACAACAATAGCCATAAAAGATCGGATCTCAAGACAAGCTTCGACCAACAGATATATTATCACCAAATCTCAAGACAAGCTTCGTCGAAACGGCTATATCATCGAAGGTGTATAAATAGAAGATCAGAAAAGAAGAAATGTGATGATGTGAAGAAAAAGAGTATAAAGACAAATCATCATCAAAGTTGAGTAAGGAAGTCTCTTTGAGCTATCAAAGTCAAATCCTTCTACACAAGGGTAGAGAGAAAGAGAAGAGCTCAAGAAAAGGAAACTCTCTCAGGCTTCATTGTAATACATGCTTACTTTTGAAAGGAGAGAAATGGAAAAGAGAGCGATAGAGAGAAATATTAGGGCATACTCTCAAGCTTCATTATATAATATTTAGCTTACTATATGTGAGGAAAGAGAAAAGAGAGAAAACACTTATCGAGTCTGTAGACAGTATTGTATTGAACATATATCTTCTCCGTGAGAATAATCGTCTAACAACTTATAAGCAATCAGTTTGATTGCAAATTCTGAAGAGAATTAAAACACTTGTTGTTTAACTCAGATGAGTTAAAGATTACTAGGAAGCGTATCATGTTGATACCATGATTGTCTAGTGGAAACCAAGAGTGGGTTAAACTCAACTAGACGGTGTATCAGGTTGATACCAGGAGCGTCTAGAGATACCAAGAGTGGTGAAGAATACTACAAACCAGGAGTGGGTGAAACTTAGTCTAGGTCACAGTAACAAGTGGTTACCAGGTTGACTAGGATAATTAGGAGTGGGTTAAACTCAATTAGACGGTGTATAAGGTGGATACTGTTAACACATTGGCAAGTGTACCAAATCGTATCAAGTAATATAAAATGGTAAGACCAAGTATCGTATCCCAAAAGACTCACGACACTAGACAATCATGTAATACCTTAACTAATTAAGACTTAAGAACAATTTCATTGGTTTAGAATGCAAAATGCAGAAAAAGTAAATATGAATGCAATTTGATCAATTGAGGCAAAACACAAAAGTGAATGGATGATTTTGATAATATGATATGCGTATGTTGTTGGGGTTTAGATTTCACCATCCTTACTCTCATGCATATAAGAATTCATCTTCTTCATTCAATTGTTAACGTCACTATCTAAATTACTTAAAACCCGATCCCTCGACGAAGAAAGCCTATCCTTAATTATTAGAACACAATCCCTTGCATCCCTAATAATTAATTTTGCATTATGAACAAAAGCTTAAGACAACCAAACCTCCATCCCCATCCCTGGGCAATATTGCTTTTGGGAGAAATTCTCCAGATCGTGATTTCTAGGTATTTCCCAATAACAAAGAATACCATAAAATCATGCCATGAATGATCAAAACATAACAAGCATAGAGCAAAGGAGAAAATCCCTAACAATTAATGAAATAAGCATATAATAATTCAGAACAAATTCAAATACATGAGAGTTTAGAGGTTAAATCTTTCCCAACAATAAATGAGTTTAGTTCTCCATAATCATGGAGAAACTAGGTGTACAATGGAATGAAAGTGATAGAAAAACCCTAGAAACTTAAGAGGAGAGCTCCCGCATCCAATTCTGCCTCTAGAGAGTGGAAAAATGTGTTTCTGCGTCTCTACTGCCCAAAGATACCAATCCTAGGGCATGCAAGTTCTTAAATAGAGCAAAAATAAAGTCCAAGCGCAATAAGGCTGGCACTTATCGCCCATACTTAGGGCAACCGGGCGATCTTGCGAAAGAACTGGCGCTCAGGGTCCCTAAGAGGCCGCTCAAGTGGTGTGCGACACAAAGAAGCTGGCGCCCAGCGCCCTTAATGGGGCGCCCAGGCGTGAAGCGGCACTTGAAGGCTGGCGCTCAACACCCTTAATGGGGCGCCCAGGTGGTGATGCGTGACATCCTACGCTGAGGCCCTTTAAAGGGCAACCAGGCGCCCTTCGACCTTCTTCAGCTTTCTTCTCTAGTACTTTATATGTCCCTTTTGAGTTCCAACTCCTTGATACTTTTGATCTTCTTCCAAATCATACGAATAACCTACAAAATTAAGGGAATTTAGTGATAAAATCATTAATTATACCCTCTACTCACTTATTCACAAAACCAAACTAAAAACATGAGTTCAAGCAAGCTTCTAAGTCAAAAAGGGTTGATTTAATATCAAAATTGCATCACAGATAACGGTATTTTCAACCGTTATCACAACCCCAAACTTGAAACTTTGCTTATCCTCAAGCAAAATGTAACTTGGCTTAAACAAAATAATCATACTACAATGGTCTAGCACAAGAAAAATCATTTTCCTCTAAGACAAGTAAATCACTCATGTCTGCTTATCATAGAAAGATTAGTCAAGATATAATGATGCTTTAGCCAATCAAGCTTCAACTATGGTGCTCACATAATCAAGACATACACAACAAATGCAAACGTCATGAATAATCAACAACCAAGCAAGAATGTTATCATAAAGTGCATGGAACAATTCCTCACCCAGGATAGTGTTTCACTCAAACTCAAAGGTGTATAGTGAGGTGACACTCTTACACTCTACATCACAATGTCACATGAATCAACTTTGCCTTTCATTTAAATACCATCAAACACACTTACAAGCAAGTTATCATCACAAGGGCTTTTCAAGGCTTGTAACATGGTCGGGCTATGAAGAAAATTGGTTTTTCTAGACAACAAAATTTCTTGAGTTAAGAGAGTGCATAATTCATTTATTTACATTAACAATAACCTCTATTTCTCCTTTCATGTGAGAAACCAATCTTCAACTCATTCCCAACTTTCCTTTCATTGAGCTTAACCCTTTCTTTTCTCATTTCTTATTCTTTTGCTTTTTCTTTTGCTCAATGCTCTTTAAAGATTTTCACAAAGTTCTTTTCGGTTTCCCACAACCCCAAACTTGAACCATTCTCCATTACCATATAAACATACTCTACTTACCTCAAGGCAAGGATTTCAAAAAGGTTTTTCATATTTAGGCTCAATGTTCAAAGGATAGAAGATACATTGTTCTTTGTTGGGTTCACATATTGGCATTGGCTTATATGGGAGAAGAACAAATGGCCTTGATGATGTGTAACAAGGAAGCAAGAGGTTTAATCATAGAAACTTAGGCAAAATCAATCATGCTTCCAAAGCAATAACATTAAATCAATTAAAGACTCTAGAGTCCAACCTCTCACAGGTTAACTCAAGTTCCACAATTTGATAATATCCTACCCAACAAATTAATCACAATTGAAATCATGCATCTGTTTTTAAAACAACTATGAGCAACCACCATCTACTTAAAAGCTAAACCAATTATTATCTCAATCATGCATCTTTTTAAAATAGAATGACTCAATTTCTCACACCAAGAGAGAGGGGGGAGAGGGGGGTGGGGAGGAATTAGTGAAGTATAAAATTTAAAACTTTCAAAATCTTTTTCACAAAAGACATGTTTTTATACTTTTCTTGAAACGCAAGTTAAAAGATTTTAATTGCAGCGGAAGTTTAATCGAATCAGTTTAAAGTATAATCGATTGAATGTAAAAGAGTAGGGATAAGAAAGATCAAACGCTGAGTTTTTATACTGGTTCGGTTAAGCCTACATTCTGTGTCCTTCCAACCACATGAAGCCAATGCTCTATAATGATCAAGGTTTTTACAACAAGGCTTTTATAGAGACCTCACGTCAAAAATATAAAACACCTCTCTAACCCTTTAATCAAAATATAGACAGTACATAAACAGACTAGCAACAAGAATCTCCAATCCTACAGTCTAACCCCTTTGAGGCACCCTCAAAGTCCAGAACGCAACACGTCCTTCTTCTTGTAATCACAACAGGGAACTCAACCCAATCTTCAACAGATTGTAGAACCTGGTCTTGCAGTAGACACTCAAATGTGCAGATAAATCAGACTTTGAGACTCAACAATCTTGCTCTTCAAGAAATCACAAGTAGTTGATCACCACGGTCAAACTAGTTTCTTGGAGCTTTTTCTCTTTTTGTAAGCTTTACACTTTTCTGCAAAAGAATATGAAAATGTTAGAATCACATAAGTTCTTATAGAAATCAAATTCGCATCAATATATAGATAAACTCGGATCAGACGCAACGCTTTGCTACTAATGCAGTCGAATACACCAATTCAGTTATAACAATTAGTAACAGTCAAAACAATTAATTGAATTCACAGTTAATTTAGTCGAATAACATTTNGCATATAATAATTCAGAACAAATTCAAATACATGAGAGTTTAGAGGTTAAATCTTTCCCAACAATAAATGAGTTTAGTTCTCCATAATCATGGAGAAACTAGGTGTACAATGGAATGAAAGTGATAGAAAAACCCTAGAAACTTAAGAGGAGAGCTCCCGCATCCAATTCTGCCTCTAGAGAGTGGAAAAATGTGTTTCTGCGTCTCTACTGCCCAAAGATACCAATCCTAGGGCATGCAAGTTCTTAAATAGAGCAAAAATAAAGTCCAAGCGCAATAAGGCTGGCACTTATCGCCCATACTTAGGGCAACCGGGCGATCTTGCGAAAGAACTGGCGCTCAGGGTCCCTAAGAGGCCGCTCAAGTGGTGTGCGACACAAAGAAGCTGGCGCCCAGCGCCCTTAATGGGGCGCCCAGGCGTGAAGCGGCACTTGAAGGCTGGCGCTCAACACCCTTAATGGGGCGCCCAGGTGGTGATGCGTGACATCCTACGCTGAGGCCCTTTAAAGGGCAACCAGGCGCCCTTCGACCTTCTTCAGCTTTCTTCTCTAGTACTTTATATGTCCCTTTTGAGTTCCAACTCCTTGATACTTTTGATCTTCTTCCAAATCATACGAATAACCTACAAAATTAAGGGAATTTAGTGATAAAATCATTAATTATATCCTCTATTCACTTATTCACAAAACTAAACTAAAAACATGAGTTTAAGCAAGTTTTTAAGTCTAAAAGTGTTGATTTATTATCAAAATTGCTTCACAGATAATGGTATTTTCAACCGTTATCACAACCCCAAACTTGAAACTTTGCTTATCCTCAAGCAAAATGTAACTTGGCTTAAACAAAATAATCATACTACAATGGTCTAGCACAAGAAAAATCATTTTCCTCTAAGACAAGTAAATCACTCATGTCTGCTTATCATAGAAAGATTAGTCAAGATATAATGATGCTTTAGCCAATCAAGCTTCAACTATGGTGCTCACATAATCAAGACATACACAACAAATGCAAACGTCATGAATAATCAACAACCAAGCAAGAATGTTATCATAAAGTGCATGGAACAATTCCTCACCCAGGATAGTGTTTCACTCAAACTCAAAGGTGTATAGTGAGGTGACACTCTTACACTCTACATCACAATGTCACATGAATCAACTTTGCCTTTCATTTAAATACCATCAAACACACTTACAAGCAAGTTATCATCACAAGGGCTTTTCAAGGCTTGTAACATGGTCGGGCTATGAAGAAAATTGGTTTTTCTAGACAACAAAATTTCTTGAGTTAAGAGAGTGCATAATTCATTTATTTACATTAACAATAACCTCTATTTCTCCTTTCATGTGAGAAACCAATCTTCAACTCATTCCCAACTTTCCTTTCATTGAGCTTAACCCTTTCTTTTCTCATTTCTTATTCTTTTGCTTTTTCTTTTGCTCAATGCTCTTTAAAGATTTTCACAAAGTTCTTTTCGGTTTCCCACAACCCCAAACTTGAACCATTCTCCATTACCATATAAACATACTCTACTTACCTCAAGGCAAGGATTTCAAAAAGGTTTTTCATATTTAGGCTCAATGTTCAAAGGATAGAAGATACATTGTTCTTTGTTGGGTTCACATATTGGCATTGGCTTATATGGGAGAAGAACAAATGGCCTTGATGATGTGTAACAAGGAAGCAAGAGGTTTAATCATAGAAACTTAGGCAAAATCAATCATGCTTCCAAAGCAATAACATTAAATCAATTAAAGACTCTAGAGTCCAACCTCTCACAGGTTAACTCAAGTTCCACAATTTGATAATATCCTACCCAACAAATTAATCACAATTGAAATCATGCATCTGTTTTTAAAACAACTATGAGCAACCACCATCTACTTAAAAGCTAAACCAATTATTATCTCAATCATGCATCTTTTTAAAATAGAATGACTCAATTTCTCACACCAAGAGAGAGGGGGGAGAGGGGGGTGGGGAGGAATTAGTGAAGTATAAAATTTAAAACTTTCAAAATCTTTTTCACAAAAGACATGTTTTTATACTTTTCTTGAAACGCAAGTTAAAAGATTTTAATTGCAGCGGAAGTTTAATCGAATCAGTTTAAAGTATAATCGATTGAATGTAAAAGAGTAGGGATAAGAAAGATCAAACGCTGAGTTTTTATACTGGTTCGGCCAAGCCTACATCCGGTGTCCTTCCAACCACAAGAAGCCAATGCTCTATAATGATCAAGGTTTTTACAACAAGGCTTTTATAGAGACCTCACGTCAAAAATATAAAACACCTCTCTAACCCTTTAATCAAAATATAGACAGTACATAAACAGACTAGCAACAAGAATCTCCAATCCTACAGTCTAACCCCTTTGAGGCACCCTCAAAGTCCAGAACGCAACACGTCCTTCTTCTTGTAATCACAACAGGGAACTCAACCCAATCTTCAACAGATTGTAGAACCTGGTCTTGCAGTAGACACTCAAATGTGCAGATAAATCAGACTTTGAGACTCAACAATCTTGCTCTTCAAGAAATCACAAGTAGTTGATCACCACGGTCAAACTAGTTTCTTGGAGCTTTTTCTCTTTTTGTAAGCTTTACACTTTTCTGCAAAAGAATATGAAAATGTTAGAATCACATAAGTTCTTATAGAAATCAAATTCGCATCAATATATAGATAAACTCGGATCAGACGCAACGCTTTGCTACTAATGCAGTCGAATACACCAATTCAGTTATAACAATTAGTAACAGTCAAAACAATTAATTGAATTCACAGTTAATTTAGTCGAATAACATTTAATGTGTTAAAATAAAATGGCTTAATTTTCAACACCAAGAAGGAGGGGGGGGGGGGGG
>NW_025902050.1:18723-92168 GCF_018835915.1 Vigna umbellata
GGAAGAGGGGGGGGGGGGGGGGGGGGGGGGGGGGGGGTTGAATTGGTGAAATACAAAAAAAATGTTTTCTTTAAATCTTTTTCGCAAAGTAGATGACTTTAAAAACTTTCTTGAAACACAAATAAAAAGATTTTTAAATGCAGCGAAAATAAAGTTGATTAAACGCAGTACATAGTCGATTAAGTAAAAGTGTAGGGATATTAAAATCAAACACGATTTTTTATACTGGTTCGACCAAGCCTACATCTAGTGTCCTTCCTCACCAGGAAGCAAATGCACTATAATGATCAAGGTTTTTACAACAAGGATTTTATAGAGACCTCCACGTCAAAAATATAAAACACCTCTCTAACCCTCTAATCAAAATATAGGCATACAACACACAAAGACCAGCAACAAGATGTCCCCTCTCTTGTCGTCTTCAACCCTTTGAGAAACCCCTCAAAGTCCAGAACGCATCACATCTTCTTCATGTAGTCACAACAGGGCAACAACACCAATTTTCACAAGATTGAATTCCTGATCACCAGAACAGGCACCTTCAGTGCAGATTTGATCAGACAGTAAAAGCATACAATCCTTGCTCTTCAAGCTATCTCCAAAGATGAACACCTCAGTCTTCTTTAAGAGTTCTTGGAACTTTTCCCAAATCTGTAAGACAACACTAATTTGAAAATTGTCACACAATTTGTTATATTCTCAAAACTTCTTACAGAATTCAAATTTGCGTCAATATATAGTTTTTCACAATTATGACGCTCTTCAGTCGACTTTGCCACTAATGAAGTCGAATACAGTCATAATAGTTATAATAGTTAGTAGCAGTTATAGCAATTAATTGATTACACAGTTAATGTAGTGAATTCACAATTAATGCTTGGTCAAACATATTTAAAAATATAGCCGTTAGATACTTTAAGACAATTATTAACAGAATTTCAAAACATAACAAACTTAGTCGAATGGCTTGCGCACATAGTCGACTTTGCAATAGTTGAAAACATAGTTTTGAAAAACTTTCTCTTCAAAAATTCTCACAGCAGACTTTGAAAAAGTTTGTGCAAAGCCACGAGTTTTAATCGACTTACTTCATAATGAAGTCGACTTAAAACTACTGCTTTGCTACACAATTTAAGTTCAACTAAAGTGCATGTGGTTTTTCTTGTCCAAAACAATTTTCACGCAATCACAGATTAAATCTCACATATATAACATAGTGAATTGCAATTATCAAGACAACACAAACATGTTCTCATATAATCATAATCATGAAAGTAATGAACATGTAACACATAAACACATGTGTTATTAATTATGTGTTGTCATCATAAAAAACCAGAAGCTCTGAGATTGTAGGTTCAGCTAAACCAATGCTCCCCCTATCAACAATCTGAACAATCTTCCCCTTTTTTGATGATGCACAACCATGATTAATAAACAACTATGTTGTACACAACAATACAAATTATCAAACAAATATCAATCCATATATATCAGTATAATTCTCCCCCTTTGTGCATTAGCAAAAAAGGTATGCAAAAAGGTATTGATATTTAGATATTCAATTATTTCTAAGATGCATCAGTAAATCATAAAGCAAACACAGATGCTCCCCTTGTCACAGATAATCACATAAGAAAGAATGTACTCTCCCCCTTAAGTATAGGCATGTGAAATATCTAAAAAATATGTAATGCTCCCTTTGTCATTATGCATGTTTCATAGATTATAACAGAGCATTTATTGACATTTGACATATTTGTATCAGTTAGAAAACATGTAAGCATATCAATGCAATATCAATACAACAATCTCAATATAATCTCTCAAACATTTCAATCAATTATAACACATAGATATAACAAATATAAAACAATCAATAGTATGTAATCAATAAAGAGATAACAATATTCCAACTCATGGAATTTTTTTAACCCCTGTTAATAACAATCGATTGTCCCAAATTCATAATCAACTTCATTGCTTTTTATTAGAGTTGAATCTCCAGTATTGTTTATCCAGAAGCAATGTTCCTGCAAAAACCTTTCAAGATGCTTTCTGGATCAAGCATTTTAGAATCATTGTAATACATGAATTGTTACAGTTATAATATGCATGTGTAAATGTATGAATGCAACAATAATCAATAATACATTCAACTTCATACATAACACAATTGATTATAATCAGATTAAGTCACTATTATATTACTGATTTATGTCAAACAAAATATCTTATTTCATTAATATTGATCTGTAATTACAATCAGATAACTAAAACACAATATGGCATAAGAAGCCAACTACAAATTAACATGAAAAACATTAAGCAAGTATCTAGAAACACACAACCTAAACACAAGACAATCAAAATGTATGACACTAACCTGTAAACACAAGACCCCTATTATGTTTCAGATGACTCTACAATCTTTTTTTCAGCACTGTTCTTTCCTCTTTCAGAATCATCAATAGAAGTATCTCCAAAAGCATTTATTCTCATTGCATAGTCCATCTTCTGATGCAGCTTAGTGAATGATCTTTGAAGCATCATCATTTTCTCGTCAAGTCTTTTGAATCTTTCATCCACAAATTCTTCAAATCTTGTTTGAGGCTGAAATTCATATCTTGATGAATCAATATTTACAGGATTCATTTCATCAGTACCGGGAATGTACTCATCCTTGAATACCCAACCTTCCTTTCCTTTTTGGAAACCCACTGAGTCTAAGAATAGCTCTTCTAAAACATTCTGGTGATTGTAGCAAATTGTTCTTTCATTTGTGATATCCACATTCTGCATTCTCAAAGTTTTAGTTATGAACACTCCATATGGTAGATGATACTCCTTTTGTTTTGTAAACTTTAACATATAATCACTTATCACCAAAGACCAATCCGTTTGAGTACCAGTTTGCAATGCATAAAGCAGGTATACATCTTCACCATTCAGTATGGATCGATCCTCACCCCTTGGAAGTATAATCCAGGTAATCATGCATGCGCATAAGCATTCTTCTTTGTGTAAATTCTTAATATCAAAGGATTCATATTTCCTTACCATGTCAGGATTTTTCAAGAAGTTATTGTAGATATCAGTTTTGGAGAATCCTGGTATCCCCTGATGTGCATTCAGTCCTTCTTGTTGAAATCCCGCTACATACTTCCAGATGGAATAATCAATACTCATCTTCACACCCTTTACTCTGGACGTGAGACAATTTTCCTTCGTTTTCAAATTAGAGTAGAATACCTTCACAAGGTTTGGATAATAGTTCCCTTGAAGTTCAACAAATTTTGTCAGACCAGCTTTCTCCAACCATTCTTGAAATAAGAAGCCTTCACTGCGGAAAAACGAAATACTTAAACACTTGTGTTTGATCACTTCTTTGTACCCCCATTGGCATATGAAATCAGTGCGTTGATCGTCATCACTGAACCACCCAAAAGGATCAGCTTCTCTTCTAGAAGATGCAGAGCGCTTCCCTGGTCGTGAAGATGAGGCGACCATCTTGTAGAATTTTGTATAGAATATAGAGACTCTTTAACAGAAACAAGGGTTTTGTGTAGCTTGTGTGAAATAGACTCAAGATAAGCATACATATATAAAGGCGCGAACAAGGATATACTTAACTAGGCCCATTCAAATTTGCAAACATAGAAAGCCCTAAAACAGAGATATCTAATCGGTTTTGTTAAACATAAAGTTGACTTAAGTATGACAGAACATTAAAAATTTGATTAAAAATCGTGCTATTGAATTTTCACAAAAAGCAATCTCATTCAATCAATCATCAATCATACATTCAATAAGCAATCATTCAAACAAATGTTATGCATGATGTATTGATAAAATAATTGTTACTTCTTGTAGATACTTAAGAACTTTGATATCATCTAGTTAGTTCATCCTTGAGTTTTGCATTTTCATATCATCTACTTTCCTGCAAAACAACTTAAATTTTTCGATGTTGGTACCCATTGGAACTTGGGTCCGGTCAAATTAGTTGCAGATAGATGTTCCTTGGGAATCCACTTATATTTCCCTTTTGAAACTCCAACCTTTCTGTAGTAACAATTTCTAACAATGTGTCCTATGTTATTACAGTAAAAATATGCATGTGTAACAGGCTTACTGATATATATAAATTTCTTTGTATCTAAGATGTTACTTTGAGCTTTGTAGCCAATGCCTTGTCTGAATACAACTCTTCTAGAGGCCTTCAGTACAACATCTAAATTGTCCCCACCCTGTGTGAATTTTGCTAACGTGCAGGTCAAGCAATGAATCTTTTCAACCAATACAGGATAGTTCTGGCATTCTTTTTCAAGATGTTTTGACTTAGCATCACTCTTCTTTGCAGATTCTAATGCATCATTTAATTTCTTTTCCAGTCTTTCATTCTCCTTAACCAGATTGTTGATTCTATGCTCAAAGTCTCTTCTTTCAGATATAAGTTAATTGACCTTATATTGCAGTCTCACAACCTCTGCATGAACCTCTTGAAATGCATCCACGCAACATGTCATATTTGACTTCTACAGGTTTATTTTCGAATTCCTCATCACTGTCATAATCATTGATTGCAGATCCCCCCATGAAGCAGATGTTGGATTCTTCTTCAACATTGCAGTCTTCATCACTTGAAGAATTTGAATCACTGTTTTCCCAAGCAATATATGCACTCTTTTGTTTCCTGCTTTTCTCTTGAACCAATCTTCTATTCCTTTTCTGCTTGGCTTTCAGATCTGGACACTAAGGCTTGATATGTCCTTCTTTTCAACATTCATAACATTGGATGGCAATGGTTCTAGACTCCTTTCTTCCTCTTGAGAAACCTGGATTGTTAGTGGAAGAACTATTATTTTTCATGAAACGATTGAATTTTCTTACCACCATAGTCATCAATTCTTTGTCATGCAGATCAGTCTCTGAGTCAGATTCTGGTCCAGTAGTCTTTGAAGCTTTTCGGCTTGTGGCTTTGAGGGCTATTGATTTTTTTTCTTCAATTTATTCTTCCTCCCTCAGCCTTCCAAGTTCTAACTCATGCTCTCTAAGTTTTCCAAACAAGGTTTCCATGTTCATGCTGGTCAGATCTATTGATTCTGATATAGCAGTAACTTTCGGCTGCCAGCTCCAATTGAGGCTTTTCAAAATTTTAAAGTTTATTTCTTCCTTGTCAAATACTTTTCCTAGAGCCATAAGATGATTGACAATGTGTGTGAATCTTTTTTGGACTTCATAGATTGTCTCCCTTGCTTTCATTTTGAATAATTCGTACTCCTGAATGAGTGACTTTTTTCTAGCTCTTTTCACCTCATCTGTTCCTTCATGAGTTTCCTCCAAGACTTCCCACATTTCTTTTGCTGTCTTGCATTATGATATCCTAAAAAATTCATCCATTGTTAGTGCTGAGGCTATTACATTCCTAGCTTTAACATCATACTGTGCTTTGCTGTTCTCATCTTGAGTCCACTCAGAAAAATTTTTCAAAACAACTTTTCCATTCAAAACATGAGTGCGTTCATATGGACCTTTTATGATTGCATCCCAAACACCTTTGTCCACAGATTTAAGAAAGATTTGCATCCGAATTTTCCAAAAAACATATTTTTCACCAGCAAATAGAGGTGGTCTATTTGTTGATGCACCTTAACCAAAGGTTTGAAAATTAGAAGCCATTTTCCAGGATCAGTCGATTTAATAGAAAACGTAATCGACTAGTTTTTCAAATATTTTATGAAAACCAGCTCTGGTGCCAATTATTAAAATAGAATGGCTTAATTTTCAACACCAAGAGGGGGGGGGGGGTGGTGAATTGGTGAAATATAAAAACAATGTTTTCTTTCAATCTTTTTCGCAAAGTAGATGACTTTAAAAATTTTCTTGAAACACAAAGAAAAATATTTTTAAGTGCAGCACAAATAAAGTTGATTAAACGCAGTACAGAGTCGATGAAGTAAAAGTGTAGGGATACAAAAATCAAACACTGCTTTTTATACTGGTTCGGCCAAGCCTACATCTAGTGTCCTTCCTCACCAGGAAGCAAATGCACTATAATGATCAAGGTTTTTACAACAAGGCTTTTATAGAGACCTCCACGTCAAAAATATAAAACACCTCTCTAACCCTTTAATCAAAATATAGGCATACAACACACAACGACCAGCAACAAGATGTCCCCTCTCCTGCCGTCTTCAACCCTTTGAGAAACCCCTCAAAGTCCAGAACGCAGCACGTCCTCTTGTTGTAGTCACAACAAGGCAACAACACCAATCTTCAAAAGATTGAATTCCTGATCACTAGAACAGGCACCTTCAGTGCAGATTTGATCAGACAGTAAAAGCACACAATCGTTACTCTTGAAGCTATCTCCATAGATGAACACCACGATCTTCTTTAAGAGTTCTTGGAGCTTTTCCCAAATCTGTAAGACAACACTAATCTGAAAATTATCACACAATTCGTTAGATTCTCAAAACTTCTTACAGAATTCAAATTTGCATCAATATATAGTTTTTCACAATTCTGACGCTCTTCAGTCGACTTTGCCACTAATGAAGTCGAATACAGTCATGACAGTTATAACAGTTAGTGGCAGTTATAGATATTAATTGATTACACAATTAATGCAGTTGACTCACAATTAATGCATGATCAAACATGTTTAAAAATATAGTCATTAGACACTTTAAGACAAGGATTAACAGAATTTCAAAACATAACAAACTTAGTCGAATGGCTTGCACACATTGTCGACTTTGTAACAGTTAAAAACATAGTTTAGAAAAACTTTCTCTTCAAAAATTCTCACAGCAAACTTTGAAAAAGTTTGTGGAAAGCCACGAGTTTTAATCGACTTACTTCGTAATGAAGTCGACTTAAAATTGCTATTTTGCTACACAATTTATGTTCAACTAAAGTGCATGTGGTTTTTCTTTTCCAAAACAATTTTCATGCAATCACTTATTAAATCTCACATATATAACATAGTGAATTGCAATTATCAACACAACACAAACATGTTCTCATATAATCATAATCATGAAAGTAAGGAACATGTAACACATAAACACATGTGTTATTAATTATATGTTGTCATCATAAAAAACCAGAAGCTTTGAGATTGTAGGTTCAGCTAAACCAGTGCTCCCCCTATCAACAATTTCAACATAATGCTTGGTCAACATATTTAAAAATATAGTTGTTGTCACCGTTATATCAAGCATTAACAGATTTCAAAACAGTAACAAACTTAATCGAATACATATCACATGCAATCGATTATGCAACAATGTTAAGCAAAGTTTTGAAAACTTTTCTCTTTGAAAAACTCTCATAGCACACTTGAAAAAAGTTTGTGCAAAGACACGAGTTTTAATCGATTCACCCCATAATGAAGTCGACTTAAAACTGTCGTTTTGCCAGACAATTAAAATTCAACATTAGTGCTTGTGGTTTTTCACATCAAAAAACATTGTCATGTATAAAATCACATATATAACACAGTGAAATGCAATGAACAACACAACAACAACACAATCATGTTCTCATATACGCATATAACATGTAAGCATAGAACATGTAAGACATAATACACATGTGTTATTAATTATGCGTTGTCATCATCAAAAACTCAGATATTACTGAGATTGTGGGTTCAGCTAAACTAGTGCTCCCCCTATCAACAATCTCAACAATCTCCCCCTTTTTTGATGATGCACAACCATGATTAATAATCAACCATGTTGCACAACTCAATACAGATTATCAATCAATTACCAATCAACATAATTCTCCCCCTTTGGGCATTAGCAAAAAAGGTAAGCACAATGGTATTGATATACAAATAATCAAGCATACAGAGATGCATCAGATAATCATCAAGAACCAAATAATGATGCTCCTCCTATCAAAGATATTCACATGAAATTAAGATTTTTTCCCTTTAAATGAAGACATGTGAAATATATCAATGATATGCAATGGTCCCCCTGTCAGAGCATTTATNAATGGTTCTAGACTCCTTTCTTCCTCTTGAGAAACCTGGATTGTTAGTGGAAGAACTATTATTTTTCATGAAACGATTGAATTTTCTTACCACCATAGTCATCAATTCTTTGTCATGCAGATCAGTCTCTGAGTCAGATTCTGGTCCAGTAGTCTTTGAAGCTTTTCGGCTTGTGGCTTTGAGGGCTATTGATTTTTTTTCTTCAATTTATTCTTCCTCCCTCAGCCTTCCAAGTTCTAACTCATGCTCTCTAAGTTTTCCAAACAAGGTTTCCATGTTCATGCTGGTCAGATCTATTGATTCTGATATAGCAGTAACTTTCGGCTGCCAGCTCCAATTGAGGCTTTTCAAAATTTTAAAGTTTATTTCTTCCTTGTCAAATACTTTTCCTAGAGCCATAAGATGATTGACAATGTGTGTGAATCTTTTTTGGACTTCATAGATTGTCTCCCTTGCTTTCATTTTGAATAATTCGTACTCCTGAATGAGTGACTTTTTTCTAGCTCTTTTCACCTCATCTGTTCCTTCATGAGTTTCCTCCAAGACTTCCCACATTTCTTTTGCTGTCTTGCATTATGATATCCTAAAAAATTCATCCATTGTTAGTGCTGAGGCTATTACATTCCTAGCTTTAACATCATACTGTGCTTTGCTGTTCTCATCTTGAGTCCACTCAGAAAAATTTTTCAAAACAACTTTTCCATTCAAAACATGAGTGCGTTCATATGGACCTTTTATGATTGCATCCCAAACACCTTTGTCCACAGATTTAAGAAAGATTTGCATCCGAATTTTCCAAAAAACATATTTTTCACCAGCAAATAGAGGTGGTCTATTTGTTGATGCACCTTAACCAAAGGTTTGAAAATTAGAAGCCATTTTCCAGGATCAGTCGATTTAATAGAAAACGTAATCGACTAGTTTTTCAAATATTTTATGAAAACCAGCTCTGGTGCCAATTATTAAAATAGAATGGCTTAATTTTCAACACCAAGAGGGGGGGGGGTGGTGAATTGGTGAAATATAAAAACAATGTTTTCTTTCAATCTTTTTCGCAAAGTAGATGACTTTAAAAATTTTCTTGAAACACAAAGAAAAATATTTTTAAGTGCAGCACAAATAAAGTTGATTAAACGCAGTACAGAGTCGATGAAGTAAAAGTGTAGGGATACAAAAATCAAACACTGCTTTTTATACTGGTTCGGCCAAGCCTACATCTAGTGTCCTTCCTCACCAGGAAGCAAATGCACTATAATGATCAAGGTTTTTACAACAAGGCTTTTATAGAGACCTCCACGTCAAAAATATAAAACACCTCTCTAACCCTTTAATCAAAATATAGGCATACAACACACAACGACCAGCAACAAGATGTCCCCTCTCCTGCCGTCTTCAACCCTTTGAGAAACCCCTCAAAGTCCAGAACGCAGCACGTCCTCTTGTTGTAGTCACAACAAGGCAACAACACCAATCTTCAAAAGATTGAATTCCTGATCACTAGAACAGGCACCTTCAGTGCAGATTTGATCAGACAGTAAAAGCACACAATCGTTACTCTTGAAGCTATCTCCATAGATGAACACCACGATCTTCTTTAAGAGTTCTTGGAGCTTTTCCCAAATCTGTAAGACAACACTAATCTGAAAATTATCACACAATTCGTTAGATTCTCAAAACTTCTTACAGAATTCAAATTTGCATCAATATATAGTTTTTCACAATTCTGACGCTCTTCAGTCGACTTTGCCACTAATGAAGTCGAATACAGTCATGACAGTTATAACAGTTAGTGGCAGTTATAGATATTAATTGATTACACAATTAATGCAGTTGACTCACAATTAATGCATGATCAAACATGTTTAAAAATATAGTCATTAGACACTTTAAGACAAGGATTAACAGAATTTCAAAACATAACAAACTTAGTCGAATGGCTTGCACACATTGTCGACTTTGTAACAGTTAAAAACATAGTTTAGAAAAACTTTCTCTTCAAAAATTCTCACAGCAAACTTTGAAAAAGTTTGTGGAAAGCCACGAGTTTTAATCGACTTACTTCGTAATGAAGTCGACTTAAAATTGCTATTTTGCTACACAATTTATGTTCAACTAAAGTGCATGTGGTTTTTCTTTTCCAAAACAATTTTCATGCAATCACTTATTAAATCTCACATATATAACATAGTGAATTGCAATTATCAACACAACACAAACATGTTCTCATATAATCATAATCATGAAAGTAAGGAACATGTAACACATAAACACATGTGTTATTAATTATATGTTGTCATCATAAAAAACCAGAAGCTTTGAGATTGTAGGTTCAGCTAAACCAGTGCTCCCCCTATCAACAATTTCAACATAATGCTTGGTCAACATATTTAAAAATATAGTTGTTGTCACCGTTATATCAAGCATTAACAGATTTCAAAACAGTAACAAACTTAATCGAATACATATCACATGCAATCGATTATGCAACAATGTTAAGCAAAGTTTTGAAAACTTTTCTCTTTGAAAAACTCTCATAGCACACTTGAAAAAAGTTTGTGCAAAGACACGAGTTTTAATCGATTCACCCCATAATGAAGTCGACTTAAAACTGTCGTTTTGCCAGACAATTAAAATTCAACATTAGTGCTTGTGGTTTTTCACATCAAAAAACATTGTCATGTATAAAATCACATATATAACACAGTGAAATGCAGTGAAATGCAATGAACAACACAACAACAACACAATCATGTTCTCATATACGCATATAACATGTAAGCATAGAACATGTAAGACATAATACACATGTGTTATTAATTATGCGTTGTCATCATCAAAAACTCAGATATTACTGAGATTGTGGGTTCAGCTAAACTAGTGCTCCCCCTATCAACAATCTCAACAATCTCCCCCTTTTTTGATGATGCACAACCATGATTAATAATCAACCATGTTGCACAACTCAATACAGATTATCAATCAATTACCAATCAACATAATTCTCCCCCTTTGGGCATTAGCAAAAAAGGTAAGCACAATGGTATTGATATACAAATAATCAAGCATACAGAGATGCATCAGATAATCATCAAGAACCAAATAATGATGCTCCTCCTATCAAAGATATTCACATGAAATTAAGATTTTTTCCCTTTAAATGAAGACATGTGAAATATATCAATGATATGCAATGGTCCCCCTGTCAGAGCATTTATCAGTATGTATTAACATTGTATCAGATTAGATATATTACAACAATAACATAGTAATATTGATTCAATCAAACATCACATTTTAATCTCTTATTATCTCATATATTTTATGCATACAAACATAGCATAATCGATTTAATCTATTTTATACTACTGTCATCCAAAATTCACAGTTCATTTCGAATAGTATAAAATCTTTCTTTGTTCAAAGGTGTTGTAAAAATATCTGCCCATTGATGTAAGGTATCTACATATTCGACCTTAATTTCACCATTGAGGATGTGGTCTCGTATGAAATGATGCCTTATTTCAATATGCTAAGTTTTAGAGTGAAGAACATGATTTTTTGTCAAATTAATTGCACTACTATTATCATACTTTAAGGGAATATGATCTAATGATATGCCATAGTCCTCTAGTTGACTCTTAATCTAAAGAGATTAAGCACAACAACTTCTAGCTGCTATGTACTCAACTTCTGTGGTAGATAATGCCACACAAGCATGTTTCTTTGAATGCCAAGAAACTAGTGAACATCCTAGCAGATGACAGGTACCACTAGTGCTTTTTCTATCTAGTTTACAGCCGACAAAGTCAGAATCACTATATCCCTCAAGAAAAATGTTTGAACCATTTGGATACCATAAACCAAGAATCTTGGTTCCTTTCAAGTATTTCAAAATTCCTTTTACATCAATAAGATGTGATTCTTTTGGTTGAGACTGAAATCTAGCACAGAGACAGACGCTATGCATGATATCTGCTCTACTAGCAGTTAAGTACAATAGGGATCCGATCATACCTCTATACATTTTCTGGTCGACAGCTTTTCCTGCTTCATCAAGGTCAAGATAGCAGTTAGTTGCCATAGGTGTTGTAGCCTCTTTGTAGTCTAGTATTTTGTATTTCTTTAACAGGTCATTGTAGTACTTTGATTGACGAATAAAAATGTCATTCTCAGTCTGCTTAACTTGAAGTCCCAAAAAGTATGTGAGTTCTCTCATCATGGACATCTCAAACTCTTCCTGCATAGTCTTAGAAAATTCCTGGCATAAAGTAGGATTAGTTGAACCAAAAATGATATCATCAACATAAATTTGCACATACAACTTATCCCTTTTGGAATTCTTAATGAAGAGAGTAGAATCCACTTTACCTCTAGTGAATCCTTTCTTTATCAGGAATTCACTTAGATGGTCATACCATGACCTTGGTGCCTGTTTCAATCCATACAGAGCCTTTTTGAGTTTGAAAACATAATCTGGATGCTCATAATCTTGGAATCCTGGTGGTTGTTCCACATAGACTTCTTCCTTTATATACCCTTTTAATAATGCGCTCTTGACATCCATTTGGTACAACTTAAACTTCATCACAGATGCAACAACGAGTAGAATTCTTATTGCTTCCAGTCTGGCTACTAGTGCATAAGTCTCATCATAATCGATTCCTTCTTCTTGACTGTAGCCTTTAGCAACCAACCTTGCCTTGTTCTTTATGATTTCGCCTGAATCATCCATCTTGTTCCGGTTGACCCATTTAGTGCTAATAACCTGTAAATTTTCAGTTCGTGGAACAAGCTCCCATACATTGTTTCTCTTAAACTGATTTAGTTCCTCATGCATGGCCATCATCCAATTTTCATCAGCAATAGCAACTTCAATATTTTTGGGTTCAGTTTTAGAAACATATGCTACATTCATGCAGAATTGATTAAGTTGACCCCTGGTGGAAACTCCTCTCGTGATATCACCAATGATGTTGCTTGTTGAGACATTTGTTGGTGTTTTCCAGTCCTTAATCGATTCAGCTCTGGGAGGATCGATTACATTTTCAGAATCTTCTTTCCTTAAAAATTCTTCATCTTCTTTTTCCTCTCCAGCAAAATCATCTGCATCTATTGTTTTTCTAGAATGAACAGGATTAGTGGTAACATCAATATGCTCATCAAAGACCACATGGATAGACTCTTCAACACACATTGTTCTTTTATTATAGACACGATAAGCTTTACTTATAAGAGAATAACCAATAAAGACAACCTCATCGGCTTTAGAATCAAACTTACCAAGGCTTTCCTTACCATTGTTTAGAACAAAACATTTGCATCCAAAGATCCGCAGATGTGAGATGTTTGGCTTTCTTCCGTTGAACAATTCATAAGGAGTCATTTTCAGCATTAATCTTATTACAGTTCTGTTTAGTACATAACATGTTGTGCTCACTGCATTTGCCCAAAAGTACTTCGGCAAGTCCCTCTCATTCAGCATGGTTCTTGCAAGTTCTTCTAGTGCTCTATTTTTTCTTTCCACTACTCCATTTTGTTGTGGTGTTTTAGGAGCAGAAAAGTTGTGAGTAATTCCATCTCTGTACAATATTGATCTAATGCTTCATTCTGAAATTCTTTCCCATGATCGCTTCTTATACACTTTATTTTGAGCTCTTTTTCATTTTGAATGGCTGCAACAAATTTCTTGAACACCCTGAAAGTTTCACTCTTGGCAGAGATGAAGAAGGTCCAAGTAAATCGAGAATAATCATCAACAATAACTAAGCCATACAAGTTACCTCCAAGACTCCTTACCCTTGAGGAATCGAATAAGTCCATGTGTAGCAGTTGAAGAGGCTAGTGGTTGAGATTTCTCTTTTATTTTTAAAGGATTGTCTTGTCTGTTTTCCTTTTTGGCAAGCATCACACAATCTTTCAGAAGCATAGCGTATATTAGGAAGACCAATGACAAGATCTTTAGACACTAGGTTGTTCAATTGACCCATATTAATATGAGCTAGTCTCTTGTGCCATAACCATGCATCATCTTCTTTAGACATAAGACAAACAACGAATTTGAATGAAGTCTTTCTAAAATCGATCATGTAAATGTTGTTATATCTTTTTTCGATTAATATCAGCTCATCAGTTAACCCATTGCCAATCAAACAGTACTTTGATTCAAAAATTATCTTCAGCCCTTTATCACACAAGTGACTAATGTTTAGTAAATTATGTTTCAATCCTTCAACAAGCAGCACATTGTTAATTTCATATGCAGAGGGAGTTTGAATTTTACCAACACCGATGATTTTTCCTTTGTTGTTGCCACCGTAAGTGACGTGTCCATTAGTCTTTTAAGAGATGCTTGTAAATTTTGTTGGATCTCCTGTCATGTGCCTAGAGCATCCACTGTCAAGATACCACATGGAATCCTTTACTTCTTGTTCCAAACATGCTTTTGCCTTTTCATATTTTGCCATCATGATGAGATTGCTTTTTGATATATTCCCTTTATTTTCCTTTTGGTCCCTATTGTTTTTCTTCTTGATTAGGAATCTTGTAAATTTTCCCGCCTGTAGATCTATTCTTCCAGTTCTGGATTGCAGCCCATCTACACCACTTTTCTTGTTTCGCAACAGATCTGTTTCAAAGGATTCATAAATTCCATTAGTAATGGAATTATGTTTATCATTACATGGAACATGCACTAGTTCAAGAACAAATTCACTTTTTTTCATTGTTTGAGAACCAGATGCCATTTTCCAGGATCAGTCGATTTAACGAAAATAGTAATCGACTAGTTTTTCAAATATTTTATGAAAACCAGCTATGGTGCCAATTATTAAAATAGAATGGCTCAATTTCTCATACCAAGAGGATAGGTGAATTGATGAAGTATAAAATTTAAAACTTTCAAAATCTTTTTCACCAAAAGAGATGCCTTTATACTTTTCTTAAAACGCAAGTTAAAAGATTTTTAATGCAGCGGAAATTTAATCGAATGCGTATTGAATGTAGAAGAGTAGGAATAAGAAAGATCAAACGCTGAGTTTTTATACTGGTTCAGCCAAGCCTACATCCAGTGTCCTTCCAACCATAGGAAGCCAATGCACTATAATGATCAAGGTTTTTACAAAAAGGTTTTTATAGAGACCTCATGTCAAAAATATAAAACACCTCTCTAACCCTCTAATCAAAATATAGGCAGTATACAAACAGACTAGCAGCAAGAATTCCCTCTTCTGCATGCCAACCCCTTTGAGGTACCCTCAAAGTCAAGAACACAACATGTCCTTCTTCCTGTAATCACAATAGAGAACTCAACCCAATCTTCAGCAGATTGTAGAACCCGATCTTGTAGTAGACACCAAAATGTGCAAATAAATCAAACTTTGAAAACTTAGCAATTCTTACTCTTCAAGAAATCACAATAGTTGATCACCACGGTCAAACTAGTTTCTTGGAGCTTTTTCTCTTTCTGTAAACTTTACACTTTTCTGCAAAAGAATATGAAAATGTTAGAATCACAAAAGTCTTTTTCAGAAATCAAATTCGTGTCAATATATAGATGAACTCGTATCAGATGCAACATAATCGACTTTGCTACTAATGCAGTCGAATACACCAATTCAGTTATAACAGATAGTAGCAGTCAAAGCACTTAATTGAATTCATAATTAATGTAGTCGAATAACATTTAATGCTTGGTCAACACATTTAAAAATATAGTTGTTGTAATAGTTATATCAAGCATTAACAGATTTCAAAACAGTAACAAACTTAATCGAATATGCAAAGAACTTAATCGATTGAATGTAGAAGAGTAGGAATAAGAAAGATCAAACGCTGAGTTTTTATACTGGTTCAGCCAAGCCTACATCCAGTGTCCTTCCAACCATAGGAAGCCAATGCACTATAATGATCAAGGTTTTTACAAAAAGGTTTTTATAGAGACCTCATGTCAAAAATATAAAACACCTCTCTAACCCTCTAATCAAAATATAGGCAGTATACAAACAGACTAGCAGCAAGAATTCCCTCTTCTGCATGCCAACCCCTTTGAGGTACCCTCAAAGTCAAGAACACAACATGTCCTTCTTCCTGTAATCACAATAGAGAACTCAACCCAATCTTCAGCAGATTGTAGAACCCGATCTTGTAGTAGACACCAAAATGTGCAAATAAATCAAACTTTGAAAACTTAGCAATTCTTACTCTTCAAGAAATCACAATAGTTGATCACCACGGTCAAACTAGTTTCTTGGAGCTTTTTCTCTTTCTGTAAACTTTACACTTTTCTGCAAAAGAATATGAAAATGTTAGAATCACAAAAGTCTTTTTCAGAAATCAAATTCGTGTCAATATATAGATGAACTCGTATCAGATGCAACATAATTGACTTTGCTACCAATGCAGTCGAATACACAAATTCAGTTATAATAGATAGTAGCAGTCAAAGCACTTAATTGAATTCATAATTAATGTAGTCGAATAACATTTAATGCTTGGTCAACACATTTAAAAATAGTCGTTGTAAAATTTATATCAAACATTAAGTGATTTCAAAACAGTAACAAACTTAATCGAATACATATCACATGCAATCGATTATGCAACAGTGTTATGCAAAGTTTTGAAAACTATTCTCTTTGAAAAACTCTCCTAGCACACTTGAAAAAGTTTATGCAAATACACGAGTTTTAATCGATTTACCCCATAATGTAATCGATTTCAAACTGTTGTTTTGCCACACAATTAAAGTTCAACATTAGTGCTAGTGGTTTTTTCATCCAAAAACTTGTGTCATGCATTCATGTATAAAATCACATATATAACATAGTGAAATGCAATGAACAAAACCACGATCAACACAATCATGTTCTCATATACTCATATAACATGTAAGCATAGAACATGTAACACATAAAACACATGTGTTATTAATTATGTATTGTCATCATCAAAAACTCAAATATTACTAAGATTGTGGGTTCAGCTAAACTAGTGCTCCCCCTATCAACAATCTCAATAGAATAGAATGACTATTGTAGGATCATCAAAGCCATGTGTGGGTGTCTTCCGCAATAAACCTTTGAATCTGTCCCACGCTTGACCTAATGTTTCATCCATTCCCTGCCTGAAAGAAGAAATTTTTTGTTTACCTTTGTTTACTTTTGACTGTGGGAAATATTTGTTCAGAAATTTTGCAACCACTGCTTCCCACTCAGTAAAGCTGTTTTCTGGGAAAGAATTAAACATATCTTAGCATTGCCTCCTAAAGAGAAAGGGACAAGCTAAGTCTAATAACCTCATAGAGCACACCATTAATCTTCACTGTATTGCATATTTCATTGAAAGTGCTCAGATGTTCATATGGATTTTCATGAGTTAATCCATTGAATTGGTTACTCTTCACCAATTGAATCAAATCAGGCTTCATCTCCATGTTTGCAGCATTAACCCTCGGCCTTGCAATACTGCTAAAATGATTAGGGCCAATAACTGTTGCATAATCTATAGGGTACGTATACCATTCTGCTCTTCAGTCATATTTTCTATCTCCTAGTCAGATCTTTGAGGTGAAGGCTGTTGAAGAGTCTCAAGAGAAGGGAAAAGTTCTTTGGACGTCCTGTTCCTCCTCCTTCTTCTACTTTTGTGCAAACCTATAAGAAGAGGTTCAAAAATTTTCATGCTTCTAATATGAATTGTACCCTACATACACTAGAGAACAAAACACTAGAGCACCCAATTAGCACAAACAGATAAAAACAAAAAATAATAAAAACAAAAAATAAAAAACAATAAAAAATAAAGTCTAATCGGTTAAGAATCACACAAAATTATAGTTTAAACCACGAGTCCCCGACAACGGCGCCAAAATTTTGTTAACACATTGGCAAGTGTACCAAATCGTATCAAGTAATATAAAATGGTAAGACCAAGTATCGTATCCCAAAAGACTCACGACACTAGACAATCATGTAATATCTTAACTAATTAAGACTTAAGAACAATTTCATTGGTTTAGAATGCAAAATGCAGAAAAAGTAAATATGAATGCAATTTGATCAATTGGGGCAAAACACAAAAGTGAATGAATTATTTTGATAATATGAGATGAGTATGTTGTTGGGGTTTAGATTTTATCATCCTTACTTTCATGCATATAAGAATTCATCTTCTTCATTCAATTGTTAACGTCACTATCTAAATTACTTAAAACTCGATCTCTCGTCGAAGAAAGCCTATCCTTAATTATTAGACCACAATCTTTTGCATCCCTAATAATTAATTTTGTATTACGAACATAAGCTTAAGACAACCAAACCTCCTATCCCCATCCCTTTGCAATATTGCTTTTGGTAGAAATTCTCCTTATCGTTGTTTCTAGGTATTTCCCAATAACAAAGAAGACCATAAAATCATGCCATGAATGATCAAAACATAACAATCATAGAGTAAAGGAGAAAATCCCTAACAATTAATGAAAGAAACAAATAATAATTTAGAACAAATTCAAATACATGAGAGTTTAGAGGTTACATCTTCCCCAATAACAAATAAGTTTAGTTTTCCATAATCATGGAGAAACTAGGTGTACAATGGAATGAGAGTGATAGAAAAACCTTAGAAACTGAAGAGGAGAGCTCCTGCATCCAATTTTGCCTCCAAAGAGTGGAAAACTGTGTTTCTGCATCTTTGCTGCCCAAAGATACCAACCCTAGGGCTTGCAAGTTCTTAAATAGAGAAAAAAATAAAGTCCAAGCCTAATAACACTCGCGCTCAACGCCCCTAATTAGGGCAACCGAGCGAGCTTGTGAGAGAACTGGCGCTCAGGGCCCTTATGAGGGCGCCCAGACGGTGTGCGACACAAAGAAGCTGGCGCTCAACGCCCTTAATGGGGCGCCCAAGTGGTGATGCATGACATCCTGCGTTAAGGTCCCTTTAAAGGGGCAACCAAGCGTCCTGCGACCTTCTTCAGCCTTCTTCTCTAGTACTTTATCTGTCCCTCTTGAGTTCCAAATCCTTTATACTTTTGCTCTTCTTCCAAATCATACCAATATTCTACAAAATTAAGGGAATTTAATGATAAAATCATTAATTATACCCTTTACTCACTTATTCACAAAACTAAACTAAAAACATGAGTTCAAGCAAGCTTCTAAGTCAAAAAGGGTTGATTTAATATCAAAATTGCATCATAGATAACGATATTTTCAATCGTTATCACATACCAAGAGCGTCTAGGGATACCAGGAGTGGTGAAGAATACTGCATAATCTGGAGTGGATGAAACTCAGTCTTGGTCACAATATTAGGTGGTTACTAGGTTGAGAAGGACAACCAAGAGTAGGTTAAACTCAACTAAACGGTTTATCAGGTTAATACCAGGAGCGTCTAGAGATACTAGGAGTGGTGAAGAATATTGCATAACCAAGAGTGGGTAAACTCAGTCTAGGTCATGGTGACAGGTGGTTACCAGGTTGATAAGGACAACCAAGAGTGAGTTAAACTCAATTAGGCAGCGTATCAAGTTGATATCAAGATTGTCTAAGGATACCAAGAGTGGTGAAAAATACTACACAACCAAGAGTGGGTTAAACTTAGTCAAGGTCACAGTTACAGGTGGTTGTTGTTGGACAACGACAACCAGGAGTGGGTCAAACTAAACTAGATGTTGTGTCAGGAAGACACGAGAAGCATCTAGAAATACTAGGAGTGGTGAAAAACACTCCACAACCAGGAGTAGGTGAAACTCAAACAGTCAGGGTAACAAGGATTACTTGGTGTGACTAGGGATACTAAGAGTGGTTAGAATACTCAAATGTACTTAATTGAATATTTGATGAAACTCTCTAAGTTAACTTAGAGGAGAACATGACGTAGCTCTAACGAGTGAACTAATATAAAATGATCGTGTGTTATAGCTCATCTCGTAAACGATTAATTCATGTAGAGAGAAATCTCATGTCACACATATCTTTAACATATATGTTATGCTGTCTAAAGAGTGACTCCTTACCAAACTCTTAGAGAATGAATTAAAGTTGGTTCTATAAACATACATAACTAAATAGGATTTATAGGGAAGCAACACCAGCTTACAAGGATAATTCATATCACGATTAGATCTATAGTCGCGTAAAGAGTTATGAAAAACATTATTCATCCCTCAT
Organism: Vigna umbellata; assembly: GCF_018835915.1. The sequence goes on from NW_025902050.1 coordinate 38,896, forward strand.
TCTAGTGTTTTCCCACAACTTCACACCATGGTCTACACTAAGCATCTCTTGCTCTCTTTTATGACCCATGGTCATACCATTAACCATATCTTGCTCTCCAGCTCTCATGATTCATCTAGCTGTATACCACTGGTCGCTTGCCAAGACTTCACCTTACCATGGAGGGATGTATTTGTCTAAGCTGACCACCAAGACTAACCTGGCTCTGATACTAATTGTAGGTTACCAAGACTAACCATCGACTCTAATACCAATTGTACGTCACCAAGACTAACCATCGGCTCTAATACCAATTGTTGGGTTTATCGAGGAGGAGGTTCACTAGAGAGATACAACATCAATGAAACCTGAGCCTAGTTACATAAGGGATTGACACTACTCTCTACCCAAAACCTTAAGGCAATGGATTAATGAATCTTCAACCTTATATGGTGCTCTACTTTCTCAGTTCTACCCAATGTGGGACTTAGACTCACACTTGAAATTCAAACAATCTCTCCTTTCAAGGGTGAGTCCCTTCCACATTGGTACACTCACCTTCTAGTGGAAGCATTCTCAATCAAAGGTAGGTTAGGCTCAAACAAGTTCAATGGTCTCTTGTTAACACTCCGGCAAGTGTACCGAATCGTATCAAGTAATAATAAAATGGTAAGACCAAGTATCGTTTCCCAAAGGACTCACGGCCTAAACAGTTATGTGATTTCTTGATTAAATTAGACTTGTAAACAAAATCTTTTAAGTTTAGATGCAAATACTGAAAAATAAAGATGAATGCATGTGTTGATCAATTGGATTGAAAGATGCAAAAGTGATTGATGTAAAATATGAATGAGTATGTTTGTTGGGGTTTTCGACTCATCCTATCCACTCTCATGTATTCATGAATTCATCTTTCTTCATTAATGTTAATGCCACTTTCTAATTTACCTTAAACCCGATGTCTCGGTGAAGAAAGCCTACTCCTAATCACTAGTTTACAATGTCTTGTCTCCCTCTCAATTATTCATGCATTACATTCGCACAGAAGCTTAAAGGCAAGCGATCCTCCTATTCCTATGTCTAGATAATATTGCTTTCGGGAGAATTTCCCCAGTTCTAGATTTACCTATATGTGTCCATATAGATAACATCAATGATCATGCAATTGAATGAGTTAAACAAAGAATGCGTAGAGTAAAAAGGAAAAACCCTAACAATTAATGAAGTAAAACATATAAAATCAAGAATAAATTCAATACATGAGAGTTTCAAAGGATTACATCGGTTCCCCAACAACAATGGAGGTTTAGTTCACCATATACATGGTGAAACTACATGAAAAACAATGAAAGGATGAAAGATAGAACCCTAGAATTTGAAGAAAGCAGCTTCCGCATTCAAAATCCTCCTCCAAGGGGTGAAAAAAGTGTGATTTCGCCTCTTTCTGTCCAAAGATACCAACCCTAGGTCGACTAAACCCTTATATAGTTTATTAAAAATTACAGAAAATAGGTCCAAACCCAATTAAATGGCGCTTAGCGGCATTTTTGCCGCTCAGCTGTAAGTGTGGTTCTTCAGAATGACGCTCAACGACCGTTTTAACCCTCAACGGTGATTGCGATGCTTCAGAACGCCGCTCAGCGGTAAAAGTTGCGCTGAGCGGTGAATGCGTCTCTTCTTTTGTGCACTTTTACTTCCTTTCCTGACTCCAGCTCTTTAGTACTTCAACTTCTTTCATCTAATTCCTCTTAATTTGATGGAATCGTGCCTGATGTATTTTATTAGTGTCCTCTTTTTGTAGTTTTTACATTTTATTGTGTACGTATTTTAGCTTGTAAGGAGCATGGATTACTATAAATACCCAGCTCCTCTCTTGTATTGGCACTTTTGAGCTTAATGAGAATTTAATTTTCTGACCATCAGAAATAATTCTCTCTTGAAAGTCACATGCTAGAGAGTCCAAAGACTCCCTCTAGCCACCTTCCAAGAACCTTCGTCATTCTCTCATTTTTCCATGTTAACCACTGTGCTGCTCACTCATCTCCATGCTGACTCTCCACTGCCACTCTCATGCACGCGTCAGCTCCCATTACGTCTCCACTCCAACACATCAACCACGTCTTCAGACCGCGCCTCTCATTTCTTTCTCTCGCGCATCCATCCACATCTCAGAGCGTCTCATTCTCGCTCTCGAGAGTTCCATTGTCTCCAACCACAGATCCGCACTCCATACACGTCTTCGAAGGTATCTTCTCTTCGTTCACCACACTTCCTCATCTTCTTCTAGGGTTTCCACTCATCTCCGCTAGGGTTTCTTCATCTGTCATCATTTTCTCTGATTTTAGCCGATTAAAATCACTCTCGATCCGTTCCAAACCTTTTCCACTGTTCAATCTTCATTTTGAACAGATTAATCGGTTCATATTGGTTTTCCCCTTTTCTAGGGTTCCATCGGTTAGTCTAGAGTTTGGTCCGATTAGAGCTCGACTATAGTTTTCCTTCGAGTTAATCTTCAATCTCGTGTTCTCGTCATCATTTTGTCATTTTCCGCTGCGTTCATCTCTGGAGGAAGCTTCGAAGGAGCTCACGACACGCACATTCGTCATCTCCTTGGAGGCTCGTCCATCATAATTCTTGCCAAAACAAGGAAAATCAAGCATAAAACTCATCCAACTCTCTTATTTCCAAAACATAACCAAAAACATGATTTCCAGCTAGTTTCTAAGTCATAAAGGTTGTTTTTAATATCAAAATTAAGTATAAAAATAACGGTTTTTCAACCGTTATCATCTCTATATCAAGTTTTACTGGCAAAGGGTTCTAGGTAAGCATGTCGCATGTCTCGAATGCTTCTGTTGGAGGGGGGTGTACTAATATGGAAGGACCTCACCCTTGAGGGGGAGAATTGTTGAGAATATAAGTGTGAGTCCAAGTCACACATTAGGTAAGAATGAGAAAGTTGAGCAACATATAAGGGTGAAGATCCATTAACCTATTGCCTTAAAGTTTTGGGTAAAGAGTGGTGTCAATCCCTTATGTGGTTCGGCTCAGGTCTCGTTAGTGTTGTGTCTCCTTATTGAACTTCCTCCATAAACCCAACATGACGATGGAATGACATGGATAAGGACGAATTATTGATTTGATGCTTGTTTGAGCTTGCCTTTTACAACAATTTTGGATGAACTTCAGTTGCTACTAAGATACGTTGAAGATCCAAAGTAATGATTTTGGTTGTAGAACTTGATAATGGACAATAAAGCTTCATATGGATAGGTATCGTGAATATTTTTGTGTAGATATTTAAAGGATCAAAATCAATTTAAGTTTGCTAAATTTTAAGTTAGATAAATAGTGTTATCTGGTATAAATAACCCTCTTATATGTTATGCAGAATAATAACCTTAACAATAATTTTATTTCATAGGAAGCCTAACTTTAATAGAATATCTTTACATCCCAGCGAAGGTGATATCATTAGACAATATTAGTAAATGATTTATTAAATGATATATTGACAAGATGACTTCAACAATATGTTGCCTAGAGAACTTGTCTTTTATCATATTCTTTTCTCCATCAAGAACAATTTATTTCTTCTTCAAGCTTATGATCTCAGCTTCTCTAATTATTGAAAAGTCTCCAATCTAATGATACTTGCATTAGGGTCATTAGATGATTCATCCCAATATCATCTATAGACAATTTGAGTTTGCTTTCACTTTAGTTACCCAAAATACAGTTATGTAAAGTTAAATCATCTATGTATATTTCTTTATCTCTCTAATGCATCAATTGTTGATATTTTTTATATTTTTTCAGATCTTATTTATATAAATTTAATTAAAAGTAATCAAATCTTACAATTAACCGATTAACTAAAGATGTGATTATAAGTTTTTTTAAAAAAAGTAACAATAGATTAATTCAATGCATCTTAAACTTAACCCTTTAAATCTAATATAAGTAACTATACTTAAAGGAAACTCATTATTGAATTATTAAAAGATTGTGATTTATATAGATTTTTAATTTTTTTCACTATCACAAATAATATGAATTTAATTGATTTTTTTTTCTAAAAAAACTACCCATCACTAGTACAGTAAGAGGCTATGGCACCGGTTATTTTAGCCTATAGGCACCGGTTCTTGACCCGAAGCATATACAAACGAGGTAAAAGGTCTGCACTTTTATGCCTCGGTTATATAACCGAGTTAAAATAATATAGGAATAGAACTCGGTTCCTTTGAACCGAGGTAGTATGCTCTTCGGATATACCGCAATGGAGGATTTCGCAATCAAAAATAAGCACTTCCATTATGTGGTGAATCAGCAACTCCATATCAAAGAGTAATTAATTGGTTTTTTAAGAGGCAGAGATTCTGCTTCAGGTTCAGAATATGTTTCAAGAGCCACAAGATTTTTGACCCTGTCACACTAAAACTAATATTGTCTCCAAGCACACTCTCTGTATCCTTCGTTTGTGAGATCTCTAGAACATTGCACCAAGCCATATCTTTTCTCTTTTCTCTGTGGAACTCAAATTGAAGACATCTATATAAAACAACTGGTTAATTTCCTTTGTTGCTTTTCTGATCAAACCTCCCACAAAACCATCACATGATATCATATCATTCAACAACATTTGATAACACAACAATTGATGTCAATAATTCAACTTCTTCAAGATCTCTGGCACACACAAAAGACAAACAACCATCAAGAAGAAAAAGTTGCAGAAAAATAGAAAATAAGAGTGTCCCTGCCACCCCAACCGTCGCAGGCCCACCGCCCCTCCACCTCCTGCCCCCGCCACCCCGACGAAGCCTTCACCGGCTTCTGTCCCTCATGCCTCTGCGAACGCCTCGCCCTCCTCGACCCGAACAACAACAGCAAACCCGCCACTGCCCGCAAACCTCCATCCACCGCCGCCGCCACCCTTCAAGCCCTCTTCCGCCCACCCGCCTTCACGGAGCTACGCCAGACAAAGTCCTTTTCCGCCTCCAAAATCGAACCTTTCTCTACCTCCTTCGAACCTCATCGCAAATCCTGCGACGTTCGCCTCCGCAACATTCTTTCCGACGTTCGCATCTGCAGCCCACGCGAACCAGATCTGCCATCCTTTGGCGATAAAGAACAGATCTCCAACCTCCTCTGCCGCGAGATGAAAACAGCGAATAGCCACCACTGTCACAAGCTCTGAAGGATCTCGCTGTTACAGTCGACGTTGCGGGTCGCCGCTGCTGCGCGAACTCGAAACCCCCATGGGTACAGCGAACAACCACCACTGTTACAAGCTCTGAAGGATCTCGCCGTCACAGTCGACGTTGCGGGTCGCCGCTGCTGCGCGAACTCGAAACCCCCATGGGTCGCACCTCTGCCGTTGTTCCGCCATCCGTTGGACGAGAGATGAAGAACCTAATAGAGGTGAAGAATAGGGTTTGCACGAAGAAGAGAAACCGTGAATGGATGTGGGAGGAAAGTCTCGAGAGATAACCTATACACGAAGATTATGCCTCGGTTAAAACGCAAATCGAAACATAAATTCCCAAATGACATCGGTTCGTAGAAGACCGAAGCAGTAGGGCTTATCGCAGAGGGTTTTATGCTTCAGTTTCATAAATAACCGAGACCGTATAGCGCATAGGCTTCGTTTCTTACTGAACCGAGGCGTATAAATTCGTTTTAATTATAAAAATGTCACTGTATTTTAATACGCTTCGGGTTTTTGAAAACCGAAGCATATTAGGCGCGTTAAAAAACTGTTTTTTTACTAGTGCATTATAAATGTGAATTGTGATAAGCATATTTTATTGTATAAATAAAATATTGTAAAGTTATTAAAGTATACATTTTTTATATACACATTTTCTATGATTAAAGGAAACTCATTATTGAATTATTAAAAGATTGTGATTTATATAGATTTTTAATCTTTTTCACTGTCATAAATATAATGGATTTAATTGATTTTTTTTTTCTAAAAAACTACCCATTATAAATGGGAATTGTGATAAACATATTTCAATTGATTTTATTGTAGAAATAAAATATTGTAAATTTATTAAAGTATAAATTTTTTTATACACATTTTCTATAATTTTAATATAAATTTAACGATAATTTTTTATTTTAGTAATTATTACAATGATTATTTTATAATTATCTATTTTGTTTAAAAAATGTGTAATGTGTGTTTTTTCTTGGTAATAATTTAATTTTAATTAAAACATATGGTTAGCGTTCCTATTTAAATTAGATATTTACAGTATTGGTAGTGAATAAAACTCGCAAAATATTTTTTTCAGAAAACAAATTAGAACTAATTATTAAAAAGTTTTGGGAATCTACAAATTTGTAAATAGGCTTATGAATTTATAAGTTATTGATGACATGATTTGAAGTTAAGCTCTCATTCAAATTTTGCTGCGATTTTATTAAATATGGAGATATTTTTTAATAATTTAAAGTTCCATTATACAATTAAACTAAAATAATATGTAACTATCTTGCTGCAAAAGAAAATATGTAAAAATTATTAATTGAATGTTTATATTTTTAGAATTTTAATGACATTTGAATTATTGACTTTAGTTAACACGATTTATAAATCGAAAAGAAAATAATGATGAATTTTTTAGGTTTAAAAATAATTTTGAACTTATGGTTTAATTTAACCTTGTATTTACTGTATAATGAGCAAAGAAAGGGGTTGAAATTTGGTGTAAATTCGGACATTAAAACTGTACGCCGCGGGATTCAGTGTCTCACTTCGTGCGTTCAACATCATCTTCTTCCTCTTCAGTCTTCTCTTCTTCAAGGTATCACTATTTTTTTTTCTTTTTTATTCTTCTCTCTTTTTTTTCCCTTCCTTATCATTCACCTCAATAAGCAGAAGACATCTTTCGGGGTTTTATTTCGCTAAACATCGCTATAATTATCCTTTTTATCCACATTTCATCGCAATTTCCACTTTCCCCAAATTTGAAATCGTAGACCTAGCTAGGTTTTTTATTGCACACTGCAGGTAATGGTTATCCCAGATCTGATCCACTAATTTGTGTTATTTGATAATTCCTAGAACAATTGAAATTTTCGTTGTAGATTTTTCATTCATGATTTTGCCAGGTTTTTAGCTGTGGTTGTTCTTATTGTATTTTCGAAGTTCTTGTTGTTCCAGGAAATTGCAGTTAAATTTGGTCATTTAAACCTTGATTTTGGGGGATTATATTATATGATTCGATTACCGCTTAGGGTTGCTGATGCTGCGTTTTTTTTTTCATAATTGTTGTTGATTAGATGGATTGGCAAGGGCAAAAGCTAGCGGAGCAAATGATGCAGATAATGTTGCTTGCATTTGCCGTGATTGCATTTGCAAGTGGATATGTTATGGCATCTTTCCAAATGATGATTCTCATATACGCTGGGGGTGTGGTTTTCACCACGTTGCTCACTGTCCCCAATTGGCCATTTTTCAATCGCCATCCCCTTATTTGGTTGGATCCAAGTGCGGCTGAAAAGCACCCCAAGCCACAACCCTCTGCCAATGTAACTCAAAAGAAGAAACCTGTTAAGAAGTAGGTTTTTTATTTTTAGCCTTTGTGGGATAATATATCTTTGAACTACTTGATGTTTTGACACTAATTTGAGGTTATTGTTGTCATCCCACCCCTTTCCCCTTTAGTGGATAGTGCAGTGTGCAACCATATATTTGCTTTCTTTTAGACATAGCTTATACTTGTTTAGTTGTGTTGGTTTGCCATTTTCCTGTTTTTTCTTTTACCTTTTGGTAGCTTTTAGACTTTGTTTCGATGATGGGGTTGGGGAACATTTGGATTCTGATTCTTTATCCTTGATTGTTTGTGGTTTTAGTTTTAGTGTCCAATTTTAATCATTCTCATGAGGTATACCTGAAGGACAATTCTTAGATGCAGATCTAACATACTTTTGGTACCGTTTTTCATTTAGAATCAGAGTTTTATGTTCACAATCTGCATAATTAAGGTTTCCATCAAAGGAGAACATTGATTATCATTGTGAACCCGTGCTTAGATTAGAGAATCTAAGTATTGTCCTTACCCAAATGATTTTGTTAGCTATTCAAGATATAACCTTTCGTCTAGACTCATCAATTGATTTGATGCTTGTTAGAATCTTCATAGTTGATAGACCTTGTTGATTTATGGATTCCATTGATGATCTTTAATTTCAACGGAATTTGCACATTTTAAGTATGCTATTTTGTTCCATATTGACACCGAATACTTAAAGATATTATATTGGTGATTTTTGAGAAAGTAGGGGACCAAAATGCGATCAAGTCTATTGGTTTTATTACTGTTTCCTAAATCTATTAATAGGATTAATCTCTTTAACTGTGACTTTTTTTTCCTTTGGTGCTACTTTCCTTGATTGAGTTGCAATATGGGCCTGTCATTGTTTATGGATTTCAAAGAAATCGGTTTTATATCTCCGGCCAACTGGTTTTTGTGGTTTAGGTTAGATGTTAGTTGCAAACTAGGAAGCTTTATTTTTATTTTGTCTTGGATGCTGATGCGCTCTTGTTTGTTCTGCCACTTCTATAATTTGGTCACAATTTTTATCAGTTGATGTTATAGTCAATAAATGTGAGTATACTTTATCCTTTAGAGTGCACCTCTTTATTTTTGGGAAATCAAGTCCTTGTGAGTTTGGTTGCTGGTCACGTGTGCACTCACTTACAAACTCGTCTTTGGGTAGACTCGGTTGGCTCATAATAGATTCGCGCGTTTGAGAATGGATCACCAAGTTTGCAGATGTGTACAAAACAACAGCAAAATTTGTCGTTCATTTTTTGTTTGTAAACCCAAATTAAACTCCCAAAACCCAAATCGAAAGTCCATAGAAAATCGGAGGTCCAGAAGCCTAGACTGTAGATCCAATAACCCTAATCGAAGAACAAAGGTGAAAATGTGGATCTAACCTTTATTTTTGCATTTCTTCTCTCCATCAACCACCTTTTATTGTAGCTTCTCCACCATCCGTACGTTGTTTTGCCACCTAGTAATCATTTCTAGTAGCGTCGCAGTGCCTAGTTTAGTTTGTCGGTGTCTAGTTTTGCTTCTCCTTCTCTGCCTCAATTGAGCTCACTCATACTCTTTTATTCTTTTCGTTTCTCCCTCCAACAATAATATATATATATATATATATATATGGAATATAATGAAAAATTATGTACGGGATTAATTTTCCTTATACATATAGAGTTCTTTATCTATAATAGAAGAAATATAGATTAAGTCTAAAATACTAATAAAAAATAATAACAAATTAATTAAAAATAAAATAAAAGATAAATATGGTAACTAAAAATAAAAGATAAATATAAAATAAAGATAATATATTTAACTCGTTTCAAGTAAATGCAAATAAATCTCATGTATCAAGATTATTATTAATATAATCTATAAAAATTTAATGAAAATGTTTCTTTTTGCACTTGAGTGACATCAAATTAAATTGATAATAATTTACAAAGACGACATAAAAGATGAAATACTAATTAGAAGACTTTCTTTAAACAATAAACTTGAAAGGTTGCTTCATGTAAAACTCTTTTTTCAAATCGTCGTTGAAAAATGCATTATTGACATTTCGTAGATAAATAGGTCTTTATTTAAGAGCCGCTACGGTTATAAATAAATTAACAAAAAAGATCTTTGTCATGTGAGAAGAAACATATATAGATGACTCAAACGTAATAGTAATAGAAGAGAAGTCAGAAGAGACAGTAGCGAAAGAAACTATTGATGAATAGGAGAAAAAAATCTTAAAATCCAAGATTCTCTAATTAAGGTACTTGATAAAGGAAAAAGAACAACTTAGATGCTTTGAATAGCTGCTTGAGAGAAGACAGAACGTGTAACCATGCATGACGAACCTGAAAGAGAGAAAAGAGCGACCTTGACGTTTTAAATCCTTCTCGAAGAGGAGATGAGACATGTCACCATACATGACAGAAAAAGGAGCATATCCATAACTTTAAAAGGTGTTAAGAGTGCGTAGGAGCTCTAATGAAAGTGTTGTTGACGGTATAGTGGTCGCTTGACCGATACGATCAAAATCGTGTGATCGTCGGTTAAAATTGAAAATCTAATAATGATAGTAGTAAACGACGATAAACGATAGTGCCACCGTCAACGGTAGATGGTGTTGTTGTCGACAGCGGTATAGTGGCTGTTTGACCGATACAATAAAAACTGCGTGATTGTTGATTAAAATTGAAAATCCGATAATGATAGTAATAAATGACAATAGACGATAGCGCCGTCGACAACGGTAGATGGTGTCGTTGTCGACAGCGGTATAGTGATAGAGGCAACATAAATTTTTTTTTTCTCAAAAGGACCTTAGACTCTAAATATCATGTTACATATAGTGAAAATCTATGTATGAAATTAATATTCTTTTGAATATAATATAGGATCCTCTATTTATAATAGAAGATGACTAAGTCGAAAATATTAATAAAAAATAATAACAAAGTAATTAAAGATAAAAAATAAATATAAAATAAAGATTATATATATATATATATATTTTTTTTTTTTTTTCAAATTAAATTCTTTTCTTTCTACTAAAACAAATTATTTCATGTTTTAGTTTTGTAAAAAATACAATGTCTACAAGTGGGACTATTTCAAATTCTTGTGATCCCAATGGTATTATATCTTCACTTCCTAGACCTAGAAGTAAGACTGTTTCAGGCTTTGGGAATCCAAGTGTGAGTCTAAATTCCACATTGGACAGAAATGAGAAATTAGAGCACTATATAAAGATGAAAGACACATTAACCCATTACCTTAAGGTTTTGGGTAGAGAGTGTTGTCAACCCCTTATATAGTTGGGCTAAGATGTTTTTTGTGTTTGTGTCTCGTCGGTGAACATCCTCCTTGATAGATCCAACAGTGGTATCAGAGCTGATGGTTTATCTTGATGACCGGCAATGCTTCCGCTAGAGGGGGAGTGTACCTATGCGGAAGGGACTCACCCTTCAGGGGGAGATTGTTGGAAATATAAGTGTGAGTCTAAGTCCCACATTGAATAGAAATTAGAAAGTAGAGCACTATATAAAGATGAAAGACCCATTAACTCATTGCCTTAAGGTTTTGGGTAGAGAGTGGTATCAATCCCTTATATAGTTGGGCTTAGATGTCAGTGGTATTTGTGTCTCCCTTTTAAACCTTCTCCTTAATAGACCCAACATCAGGAAACGAGACTAACATTGGATGGAAACATGAATTAGTAATATGGTGTCCAAAAATAAAGGAAAGGACAAATTTAGTCAAGGTGTTCAAGCTAGTTTAAATTAATTGTATGAAAAAGGGATAAAGAAATAGTTGAAGCATAAGTTGCTGAATTTTTTTATACAAGTGACATTTTATTCAATGTTACTAGAAATCCCGCTTTTGCAAAAAATTGTGAGATAATTGGTAAATATGATTGGGAGATATGCAATAAATTTTGAATATAATATAGGGTCCTCTATTTATAATAGAAGATGACTAAGTCAAAAATATTAATAAGAAATAATAACAAAGTAATTAAAGATAAAAAATAAATATAAAATAAAGATAATATATATATATATATATATATTCAAATTAAATTCTCTTCTTTCTACTAAAACAAATTATTTCATGTTTTAGTTTTGAAAAAATTACAAGGTCTACAAGTGGGACTGTTTCAAATTCTTGTGATCGCAATGGTATTGTATCTTCACTTCCTGGACCTAGAAGTAAGAATGTTTCAGGTGTTTGGAATCCAAATTGAGTCTAAGTTCTACATTGGATATAAATGAGAAAGTAGAGCACTATATAAAGATGAAATACCCATTAATTCATTGCGTTAAAGTTTTGGGTAGAGAGTGATGTCAATCCCTTATATAGTTAGGCTAAGATGTTATTGGTGTTTGTGTCTCCCCGGTGAACCTCCTCCTTGATAGACCTAATAGTGGTATCAAAGCCGATGGTTTGTCTTGGTGACCGGCAATGCTTTTGCTGGAGGGGGAGTAAACCTATGTGGAAGGGACTAACCCTTGAGGGGGAGATTGTTGGGAATTCAATTGTGAGTCTAAGTCCCACATTAGATAGAAATGAGAAAGTAGAGCACTACATAAAGATGAAAGACTCATTATCCCATTGCCTTAAGATTTTGGGTAGAGAGTGGTGTCAATCCCTTATATAGTTGGACTCAGATGTCAGTGGTGTTTGTGTCTCCCCTGTGAATCTCCTCATTGATAGACCCAACATTAGGAAACGAGACTAACATTGGATGGAAACATGAAATACTTTCAATTCCAAAAGAAGTGAAAGTTACAATAATGGAATAACATTGATGTATGAAAAAAGGGATAAAGAAATAGTTGATGCATTAGTTGCTGAATTGTTTTATACAAGTGACATTCTATTCAATGTTATTAGAAATCCTGCTTTTGCAAAAAGTTGTGAGATGATTGGGAGAAATGGAGTTGGATATAAACCTCTACCATATCATGTTAGAGAAAAACTTTTGAAATAAGGGTTGCTAAAAACTGATCTAATCCTTGAAGAGTATGTGGAGTGGATAAGAACAGGTTGTACAATTACGTTTGATGGGTAGACTGATAAGAAAAGTCGTTTAATTTGTAATTTTTTCGTGAATCCCAAAGGGACCGTGTCTCTTTATTTATTGAATACCTCGTATATATAAAAAACTACACATAGAGTGTTTAAGATGTTGAATGATACAGTAGAATTTATTGGAGAGGAAAATGTGGTGCAAGTGTTTACGGTTAATGCTGCAAATTTTAAGACAGTTGGAGAGTTATTGATGTAAAATTAGGAGCATTTGTATTGGGTTCTATGTGTTGTACATTGTATTGATTTGATCTTTGAAAATTTTGAAAAGTATTGATTTGATCTTTGAAAATTTTGAAAAATATTGATTTGATCTTTGAAAAATATTTGAAAGTTCATCAAATTACTATCAAGAAAGGAAATAAGAATCACTATTTACATTTATGGTGCAGCAATGCTCATTAGCATGTTGAAGAAGTTCACCAAAGATAGAGATTTTATAAGTATGACTAGATTTGTCACATCTTATTTAATTCTAGTATGTTTTCATGAATTTGAAAGCATTATTAATTAGTTTTGAAGAAACTTCAATATAGAGAAAAAAAGGTGAGTATGGAGTATTAGATAGTTGGTTATAAAAGAAAGTAACCACTGATGTCAAAGTGGTTGTCCTTTTTATGTGGTAGTCCTTATACTAGTGGATTTATATATAAAACTCGCAATGATTTTCATATATGAGAAAATGAATTTTGAGAAGATTAAAATTACATAAACAGTTTTTTAGGTTACATCAGCATTATTTATAAAGATATATTTTCTCGCTCTTGTAGCTCACTATTGGCCATCAAAATAAATTAAAAGCCTCACGGAGGGTTGTTTCTTCCAATACCTCTCTTTTTTCTTCTAACACCCTCATAAAACCCATAAATTTTAAGTTGTCCTTCATTAAAATTATAAATAAAAGTTATCCTTGCATAATTTGGTATATAAAAAAATATTTCGAATTATATATTTAAAAGATATTTTTAGATTTGAAGATATATGTACAATACAAAATGTAAAAAGGACTCGAATTATTTGTTTTAGAATGTATATTTTAATCTAAAACATTCAATCGTAAATATTCAATAAATATAAAATATTCTTTTTCACTTTCTCTCCACTTTTTTTACTATTCATTACTCATTTTACCTAAAATTGTCAAAATGAGTTAAACTTGGTCTACCATATATTTGAGTTGAGTTAGATTAAATAAATTTCGAAAACGTCAGTAATTTAAAAATAGATTCAGCCTACTAATAACTTATTCGAATTGAATCGTGTGAGTTGCATTTCAGCATAAATGATGAATAAATTTTATTTTATTTTTAATTTTTTTTGAAAAGAGAGCCCCATGCCCATGAATTTAAGCTCTCCATCCTCTAACAGCGTGTAGAAAAATCCTTTCCACTCTACCACCCATCATCATCGCCGTCCAAAACTACATCTCCACTGTTAGCTACACAAAAAATTGTCAGAAATGGAGTTAGTTGTTATTGTAGAATTTGTAATTTACAAGAACAAAAGGGTATACGAAATTCTTCTTTGAAAGCTTCTCAATCACTAATGGAGTTCAATGGAATGAAATATTACCCTCATTTTAAGATTTTATTTAATTTTTTATTAAGGTTAAAACTGTAATTTCAGCAAACCTACGAAGGTGCTGAAAGAAACATCCCTTATTGAGATCTACCTATTTTGCTCGTACACAAAACTAGCCTACCGTTTGAAAAACATTTAGCCTACGCTGTTAATTTTATAAAATTATTAAAGCTGATTTCAACGTTCAACGGTTAATTTGACTTTAAGCTTATTATGATCCTTACGATCACTTTGTAATCAATTATAACATGTATCTAAGCAAGTCATGTTTACGCTTGACCAGATAAATTATGTTAAGATTAATTGAAACTTAACAATTTTTAAATACTAAACACATTTTATCTGATTTTTAACCATTATACTTATTAGTTACTTGAAAAAATAAAGTTATTCATGTTCAATATATCAGTCAATTTTGAATTATTTAAAATTTGAAAAAAATAATCTACTCCATGAAGACTTATTGTGTGTGTAAATATTATGAAGTTATTTTTTAATTTTTGTATAAAGGTTTAAAAAATGAAAAACAGGCTTGGGAGCTATACCTTTTTAAAACACTCATTTGATAAGAATCGCCATTAAATTCATTTATTTATGTCCAAATAATTTTCATTAATCAAGAGGTTTTAGTTTGTTCATAATTTCATTTATATAAGTTTTTTATATTAAATTTTAAAATGTATATACATAAATTTTAATTTATGATAGTTATTTTTACTTTTTCTTGTCTTAAAAATATTTAGAAAGAAATATGTTTCTACGTACCAGTCCGATAAATATACTAAAAAGCACGGTCTAATGAAAGTGATTAAGCCTCTTTATTTTAGAACGGTCCAAAATATATTTATTGGAAGAATATTCACATATAAACGTCAATTTCGCTAATTTGATATTATAGTTATTATTTATAGTAAGGTCGTTATTATTAGTTAAGGTAAGTATTATTTTAGTACTACAACATAGGTCCACAATCCATGTTACTCCTATAAATACAACTAGTATTCTCAAAGGAATATTCACTTAATTTTCATACTTACTACTCTATTCTCATCATATATCCTAAAACTCTCTTACTAACTTGAGCTTCAAAAAATATTTTGCAGGTGAGTCTTCCCTCGCATGCCATTCCTTAAGAGTACACGTCTAAGACCTCAAAGCCACTCCAATCACACCACTTGTCCAAAGGACCACACTCTTTGATCCCTCAGAGGCGGATTTGGATGCGAAAGTTCCTATCTTCAACTCTAGGGTTTTATCTTTCATTCTTTTTCCATTATTCATCTAGTTTCACCATGTCAATGGTGAACTAAACTCTATTTGTTGTTGGGGGAAGGATGTAAACCTTTGTAAACTCTCATGTATTGAATTGATTCTTGATTATACATGCTTCTTTCATTAATTGTTAGAGTAATTCTTCTTTGCTCATTGCTTGCTTTGTTTAACTCATTCATTAGCATGATGTATGATTTGCATGAGTACCGGAAGGTATCTTACAATTCAGGTTCTGGAGAATTATTCCGAGAAGTAGTATTGATCAGGAATGGGGGTATGAGTTCTGGTTGTCTTAAGCTTCTGTTCGTAAGAATTAATTATTAGGGATGACAAAAGACGTTATGATCTATAATTAAGGATAAACTTTCTTCGCCGAGGAATCGGGTTTTAAGTATTTTAGATAGTGACATTGACATTAATGAAGAAGTAGAATTCGTATATACATGAGAGCAATCTAGGTGAAATTTAATCCCATCAACATATTCATTTCATAATATCAAATTCATCCGTTCATCTCTTCACTTTTGTCCAATTGATCAAGTTGCATGCATATTTACTTTTTTGTATTTGCATTTTACACCAAAAGAGTTTGTTTTCAAGTCTTATTTAATCAAGAAATCACATAACTGTTTAGGCCGTGAGTCCTTTGGAAAACGATACTTGGTCTTACCATGTTTATTACTTGATACGATTTGGTACACTTGTCGGAGTCTTAACAGATCCCGAACATCACTCCACCTACGATCATGCATTCATTGATTTGAGCCCTGCAACTCGGGCCCTTCTTAGAGTCCATTTTTATAGAAACACCGAGCAACATGGATGATCTTAGGGAACTGATTGTCAAGTACATGGCCATTGAAGAAAACATGCTAAAAAGGATAAAGAAGCCCAATGTCCCAACTGAAGGGAAGAATAGAAAAATATAATGACCTGACTACAACCCAATACCACTAATATATTCCCTTGAACGCTAGTAAGCACATCATACTCAGAGAAGCATGCAACTTTGAGCTCATCCAGCTCCTTGAGCCTCAATAGCCTTCCTCCAAGGCTAACCCCACTAAAAAGTGTTCTTATCACCAGAGCAAAGGAAACACCACGGAGGAATGCCTCCAGCTAAGGGATCTCATCAAGGAACTCATCTAATTTGATGTTATGTCTCGTTTCATTAAGCAAGGAAGCGATAGTCGAGGCAGAGGATATGTGACATTAAACAACACGGTATAAACCCTAGAAGCAAGGCATCATGTCAAGACAACCTAGTATTTACCTTATATTATGGTAATAACAAAGCAGCTTGGAAAAACTTGATTTAGCACAAAGATAGCTTACGTGAAACAGAATAAACAAAATACCCTACCCCATATACATGCCCTAGTCATACATCAATGTTAAGAATAGGAAACCATGCAAGCACCAAATCTTACCTAAGATAATATAACAATTGAAAGCAATAAAAATAGAATGCCCAACAAAATCACGCATCAATCATCCATAACGTACTTGGTCTGCATGGCTATCATCCACATGATGGCTATTGCTCAACATAAATTTTTGAATAACACACACATCACAATGTCAACAATATATATCAACAAGAACAACCAAAAATAATTTCGACAAGGCAAACAACATAAGTTCCAAACCATCAACACAAATCAGAATAACATGATTCTAAAAAATTAGCTCCCCTTACTTCTAATCCAACAAATAATTCTAGATCTTTTAAGTCTTCCTAACAGTTTGGCTCCTAAGCTTCTCCCTTGGCAGAAAATAATATTCTCTACTCAAACCTCTCTCATTACTACGGTAGGATTTTTTGTGCCTATACCTCCCTCTAACTCTAGTATTTATAATCCTTAACCTAGCCCTAATTCTGTCACACTCTTGGCCCATGAGCCTACAAAATTACCTATTTTAAAATCCCTTGATATTGTCCCATGAGCATAAAAAAATTACTTATTGGCCGGGTACAAGTTCACATTCCAAACAACCTAGCTACTTCCCTCTTAACGACAACATGAAAATACCCAAAAAGACATCAACTAGGGTTTCAACTAGGGTTTGAACCCCACTGCTTCACATAACCTACCTACGGACTTGCCAATACAACTAAGACACTTAAGAAATAGAAAGGACACTCACTTTTGAAATAACTAATGTAATATTCACATTCTACATTGGTTACAAGGAGAACTGGTGTGGTTGATGTCTCAGTTACTTTATTAGTTCTTACTATAACTAATATAGAAAATGAATAATTAATACATCACTTACTTCAATAATAAATATAACTTATTCTTTACATCATTTAAAAAAAAAAGGTTTAATCATTCAGGAAGTCCCTATTTTCGGGGCAAAATCTCAATTTGGTCATTTTCTTTCTCGGCGTCTCAATTGGGTCATATTTTTGTGAAAATTGCAAAAATTCGGCTCCTGCCGTTAAATTGAGCCCAACGACGTCAGTCTTTGGTTGACGTGGCACACTAGACAGAGTTTTTAATTAATGTGGCTGAATGATGTGTATTTAGGTAGTTTTAAAATAAAAAACTTGGTAAAACTCTCCTTGAGCCGCACAAGATTCACGTGTTGAATATTCCCAATCGTGGAGACCTCCGCCCTGAACTCCTTCTCCCTACTCCATGGCCTCTCCAAGCTCTTCACAGCCACAACCGAAGCATCACTCAACTCCCCCTCAAAACACAGTCTCTGAAAAATTGTTAGTATTTTAAGGTTGTGAAAGGAGTAGTTGATGGGATAGAGAAAATGTAGAGATAGTTGAATGTAGAAGTAGTAGTTGGAAGAAGTGTTGTAGTTGTCTTTAGTTGTAGTAGATGTTGGTTCATACAAATGGTAGATGTTGGCTACATCTTCCAAATGGTAGAGTTCATGGGTATTTATAGACCCATAGATTATTCTAGAACATACTAGCCACAACTTATGTGGAATGTTCTAGATTTTTACCTATGTAGAATATTCTTGATTTTTCTTCCTATCTTAGGTTTTTTCTATAATATTCTAGAACTTGTATTACATGTCAATTCTTCTATCTAAGGAGCTTCTACATTCTTCTAGAATTTGCATTACACTTTAATACTCCTCCTTAATGCAAATTCGGTAACTCCAAGCATTGTGCGCAGTAGTTCAAATCTTGGTCTTGGTAATGCCTTCGTAAATATATCTGCAATTTGGTCTTCTGTTGGACAGTACTCGAGTCGTATTTGTTTAGTTGTCTCTTCATCTCGAATGAAGTGATATTTAATGGCTATGTGTTTTGTTCTTTGATGATGGACTGGATTTTTTGCTATTGCTATTGCCGATTTGTTGTCGCAATAGATAATAGTTGGTCCAGCTTGTGGTTCACCCATTTCTTCAAGTATTCTTCGTAGCCATATTGCTTGACTTGTGGTTTCAGCAGCTGCTACATACTCTGCTTCTGCTGTTGATTGTGCCACGGTTGCTTGCTTCTTTGATGCCCAAGATAAAATACCCGATCCTAGTGAGAAAGCATATCCTGACGTACTCTTCATGTCGTCCACTGATCCTGCCCAATCACTATCTGTGTAGCCAATCATCCTTGAGTTAGTCATGGTTTTGTACCATATACCAAACTCCTTTGTGCCTTGTAGATATCTTAAAATTCTTTTTCCTACTCCATAATGAATCTGACTTGGCTTTTGCATGAATCTTGATAGAAGACTTGTAGCATACATAATGTCTGGTCGTGTGGCTGTGAGATACAGAAGACTTCCAATTAAACTCCTGTAGCATGATGCATCTGCCTCTTGTGCTCCATCATCTTTCTGTAGCTTCTCATTTACCACCAGTGGAGTAGTGACAGGTTTACAACCATTCATCTTGAACTTCTTTAATAGAGCTTCAATATATTTCTTTTGAGAGATAAATATACCTTCCTTTTCTTGTTTCACCTCTATACCGAGGAAATAGTTCATCAAGCCAAGGTCGGTCATTTCAAATGTCTTCATCATGTCTTCTTTAAATTCTATCATCATCTCTATATTGTTTCCTGTATAGATAAGATCATCGACATATATAGAGACAATGAGATGGTACTGACCTTGTGCCTTAATATATAGTGTTGGCTCACTCTTGCTCCTCCTGAATCCTTGATCGATGAAGTATTTATCAATCTTGCTATACCATGCTCGAGGAGCTTGCTTCAGGCCATATAATGCTTTTTTAAGTCTTAGTACTTTGCCTTCATTGCCTTCGTTGATGAAGCCCTGTGGTTGTTCAACATAAATCTCTTCTTCGAGCACCCCATTTAGAAAGGCTGACTTGACATCCAATTGATAGATGTTCCATCCTTTTTGTGCTGCAAGAGCTATTAAAACTCTAATTGTATCTAAGCGAGCAACTGGAGCAAATGTCTCATTGTAGTCTATTCCTGGTTGCTGTGAGTAGCCTTTGGCAACCAATCTTGCTTTATGCTTTTGTATAGTTCCATCAGGATTGAGCTTTGTTTTATATATCCATTTGACTCCAATGATGTCTTTTCCATGAGGGCAATTTACGAGTTCCCAAGTGTTATTCTTCTCAATCATTTTAATCTCTTCTTCCATAGCCTTGACCCATACTTCTTGCTTTGATGCTTCTTCATAACAGTTAGGCTCAATCACGGCCATATTGCAAGTTTCATATATGTCTACCAAAGATCTTACTCTTCTTGGACTAGATTCAGGTGAAGAATCTTGTTGTGGAGGTGGAGAAAGCGTACCTAAATTTTCTTCCTCTTCTTGAGTTTCTTCTTGAGATTGTTGCACTGGAAGTAGAATGTTGCTTTTAACAACTTTTTCTTCTTCCCAATTCCAAGAAGCATTTTCATCAACTTCAACATCTCGACTGATGATGAGCTTTTTAGTTTGTAGGTTGTAAACTCGATAGCCTTTTGACTGTGTGCTATATCCCAAAAATATTCCTCGTATAGTTTTGTCTTCAAGCTTGTGCCTCCTTTGATCAGGAACATGTATGTAGCAGATAGATCCAAATACTCGTAGGTGTTTAGCCGATGGCTTTCTCCCACTCCAAGCTTCAATAGGAGTCTTGTCTTGGACTGCTTTAGTTGGACATCTGTTTAGAATATAAACTGCAGTGTAAACTGCTTCAGCCCAAAAAGTATTAGGCATACTTTTCTCTTTCAGCATTGATCTTGCCATCTCCATAACTGTGCGATTCTTTCTCTCTGACACGCCATTTTGTTGTGGAGTATATGCGACTGTAAGTTGTCGCTCTATGCCTTCATCTTCACAGAATTTGTCAAACTCGTGAGATGTGTACTCCTTGCCACGATCACTTCTAAGTACTTTTAGCTGTTTTCCACTTTGCTTCTCAACAAGGGCCTTGAATTTCTTGAATACTCCAAAAACTTCTGACTTTGCCTTTAAGAAATAGACCCATGTCATTCTAGAGAAGTCATCAATGAAGAGGATGAAATACCTGTTGTTATGATGTGAAGGTGTTCTCATCGGTCCGCAAACATCGGTATGAATCAACTCCAATAAGTCTTTTGCTCTCCATGCTTTGTCTGTCGAGAATGGTAATCGATGTTGTTTTCCGAGGAGACATCCTTCACATGATTCATTATTCTCCTTCAAGCATGGAAGATCTCTCATCATGTTTTTCGTATATAGAAGTTTTAAGGCATGTGTGTTGAAGTGGCCAAATCTCCTATGCCAAAGCCATGAGTCATCAACTTCTACCTTCATGGCAATATTAGTTCCAGGTTTGAAGCTTATAGGAAAGCTTCTATTTCTCTTCTCCATTTTTACTTGGCCAATTTCTATCATTTTATTGTCATAAATTTTGCATGTATCTTTCTCAAAATGAAGAGAATATCCATTCTCCATCATTTGGCCAATACTTAAAAGATTTTCTTTAAGATTTGGAACTAGTAAAACATCCTTGATGAATTTCGTACCTTTCTTTGTCTCCACCATGACAGTTCCTTTGCCTCGAGACTCCACTGTGGTGCCATTTCCTAGCCGAACTTTGACATTGACAGATTTATCAATGTCTTTGAAGATGCTTTGATCTTTCGCCATGTGATTGCTGCATCCACTATCCAAGTACCAACTTCCTTCTCTACCAGAAGATTCTTGATTGGCGTAGAATAAGAGTTTCTCTTGATTATCTTCTTCCGCAAAGTTTGCTTGATACTTATTTTTATTACGACAATACTTTTCTACGTGACCAAATTTCTTGCAATAGTGGCATTGAGGTTTTCCATGATGCCAACAATCTTTTTCCAAGTGACTTGTCTTTTTACATATGCCACATGGAGGATATTTTTCTTGACGAGTCTTCGAGAAGCTTCTAGGATTTTCTTTATTTCTAGAAATTTCTTCTCTACTTTTATTTCCTTCATATTCTTTATTCTGAGACCGTAATTTTAGTTTTGATTGAAAGGCATTTTCAACCGAGTCTTCTTCATGCCTTTTCAATCTTTGTTCATAAGCTTCAAGAGAGCCCATTAGTTGTGTGACTGACAATGTAGCCAAATCTTTTGTTTGTTCAATCGCGGTTGCGATTGCATCATACTTTTGGGGAATAGAAATTAAAATTTTCTCAACGATCTTTTTGTCAAGAATATTTTCCCCATAGGCTCTCATCTGACTAACTATTTCTTTTATTCTAGAATAGTAGTCTTTAATGGTCTCAGATTCTTTCATTCTTAATAATTCAAACTCTCGTCTTAGAGAATGAAGTTTAATATTGCGTACCTCGTCACTTCCTTGAAACTCCTCTTGTATTGTATTCCAAGCTTGTTTTGCACTTGTGGCACCAATTATCCTTGGAAAAATTGTCTCATCAACTGCTTGTTGAAGAACAAATAAAGCCCTTGAATCCTTCTGCTTGTTTTCTTTCAACTCCTTCTTTTGAGCTGCAGTAAGAGTAGAGGTGTCTTCTGGAATAGTGAATCCCTCTTCTATGATATCCCATAAATCTTGAGAGCGGAAGAATGTCTTCATTTTGACACTCCAAAAATCATAACTTTCTCCTTTGAAAATAGGTACTGGAATTGATGATGTTTGATTAGTAGTAGCCATGTGTTGAGAATATATTTGGAAGTAGTAGAATGAGTTATAGTTTTGTTTGAGGTAGTTGAAAATTTTATCTACACCCAGTAGATGACCGAACGTAGCTCTGGTACCACTGTTAGTATTTTAAGGTTGTGAAAGGAGTAGTTGATGGGATAGAGAAAATGTAGAGATAGTTGAATGTAGAAGTAGTAGTTGGAAGAAGTTTTGTAGTTGTCTTTAGTTGTAGTAGATGTTGGTTCATACAAATGGTAGATGTTGGCTACATCTTCCAAATGGTAGAGTTCATGGGTATTTATAGACCCATAGATTATTCTAGAACATACTAGCCACAACTTATGTGGAATGTTCTAGATTTTTACCTATGTAGAATATTCTTGATTTTTCTTCCTATCTTAGGTTTTTTCTATAATATTCTAGAACTTGTATTACATGTCAATTCTTCTATCTAAGGAGCTTCTACATTCTTCTAGAATTTGCATTACACTTTAGTAAAAATAAACCTGAATCTGAATACCATGAATGTACTATGAATTGAGTTTGAGGAATCCCAGAAAAAGGAACAGTCATCCTCCATGGAAGACGAAACAGAGAAACAGAAGAAGCACTTAGCAATGGTGGAAAGGCTTTCGAAGCGCCCCCAAAGCCGTTCAACAAAGCCCGAATCTTCAACAGAATCTACCTCCTCCGTCCTCTCACACTTCTCCCAACTGAAAACCTCCATAGAGTTCCAACTCCAACAATCCCAATCTCTTTCCTCCGATCCACCAAACCTCAAACTCCATTTCCAGAGCATCTCTAAATCAATCTCCGATTTGGAAAAACTCGTCGCCTGAAACTCCTACCTCCTACCCTCTTACGACGTTCGAACCTCCCTCAAAACCGTCTCCGACCTAAGACAATCCCTCCAAAACCTCACTAACCAACTTATCCCCAAAACCAGATTCTCCTTCAAGAATAAACCCACCAAGAAGGACCCCAAGGACACCGCTATTCCGCAACCCAAACAACCCCCACAACCCCCTCAACCCTCTATTCCCGACACGCGCCTCGCCACGCGCGAATCTCATCAGATTCAGATTCAGTCTGCCAGAAAAAGAGATTTCTACCTTAGGGTTAGGAAATTTGGTCAGAGTACTGCTTGACCTGCCCGAAGGGCTCCAGGCAGAACATCGTCGGCGGTCAGAAGCTCGTCTCGATGGCGCGTTCGGAGAAACAGAAGTCCGCGGCGGGGGAGAACGGCGCGGCGAAGTGAAAGGTGTAGAGGCAGGGGATGGTCATCTCTGGGATGTTGAGGAATGTCCCATTGCTCCAGTTCTCAGTGGATGAGTACGAAACAGTGTCGTTGAAGATGAGCTCGAACTCACCGTAGAAGGATGGTTTCAACCGCAGGGTGTAAAGCTCCGGGGAAGGGTTCGTCTCCCAGATTTTACCAAGTTTTTAATTTTAAAACTACCTAAATACACATAATTCAACCACGTCAATTAAAAACTCAGTCCAGGGTGCCACGTCAACCAGAGATTGACGCTGTTGGGCTCAATTTAACGGCACGGGCCGAATTATTGCAATTTTCACAAAAATAAGACCCAATTGAGACACCAAGAAAGAAAAAGACCAAATTGAAATTTTACCCCCAAAAATAGGACTTCCTGAATTATTAAACCTAAAAAAAATAGGTATCCACTCTCTATCTTAGTTCTCATTGTAAGTAATAAGGATAAAAGATTATACATCAAATCAACTAATATAGTACTTACACTCTACTTCAGTTACAAAGGAAAACTCATAAATATAAAGAGTATCACTGCATATTTAATCTTATATTAATTTTTCGTATACCAATATCATATGAACGATGTAATTTCATGATCTATACTAATATTATATTTCACTTTATTTTAATTCGTTTTAATAATTTTATCACATCCTTTTAAATCCAAAGAGAACCTTTATTTCAAAACATGGTCTAAAATCTCCGTTCCAAACATATCTCAGATATGCACCAAGAACTTTAGAGACTGAGACAGCACTGATACTTGTAGAATTCTACATCAAACACATACTTGTAAAACAGTCTTATTCACGAGAGCAATTGATGTTAATTGGATACGAGTGTTCAACGTCCAATGAACTGGGAACATCGGTTCACCACACACATACATGTAGGTATATTCAACAACAATATCATAATTACTTCAAAGTTGAGCCACAATTTCAATTATAGCAAATAATGATGCAGCAATTAATTCAACACATGAATTTGGAATCTCAATTCTGTGGTGATGATATATGCATACTCGACCATAAATAGAATCAGCTATTGGCCTAAGTTTCACTAAAATTTCGCATACCCTCGAAAACGGAAAGTGTGAATTAGTATTCTGATTCTTGGAACCAATGGTTTTAATTAATTGGCGCGTCGTAATAGAATGAGAACTAAAATCATCTATTCTGGTTGGACAACGCAACATACCAGAACAAGTTTTTTCTATGAAAAATACTGTCGTGTTCTTGGTTTTATTTAGGGGAAGATTATAACCTTGTACACGTACACAATGTTGGTATATGTGCTTCTTTTAAATTTTCTCTATACTACCTTTTAAAAAGTTGTAAAAAATATTTAATGATTTAACTTCTCTTTAACTGGGATAAAGTTAATTTACAAAATTAGTTTAAAGTATGTAAATTATTAGAAACGTCATCCTGGTTTTATAAAATTAAAGTTTAAAGTAACATAAAATTAATTAGGTTAAGAAAAATCTACATGTAAGTCTTTCTGTATATATGTACAGGACTCAGTCTACAACCAAATGAGATGTACAACACATTTGGGTCATTTATGTAGGATGTGTTGTTATACACATTTAAAGGGAAAAGGTTTAAGTTAAATAAAAATAAATAATTTATTATTTAAAAATGCTAAATGTTAAGTATTTTGGTATTTCTGCATCATTTAGAAGTTAAAATCATAAGTAATTTAAATATTTTTTCTTCTTCAATTACATTAAGTAATTTTCAAAGATAGAATTATTATAGGAGTTTCAGGTTTAAAAACAAACATTAAGTTTAATATAAAATAATGTATTCTTCATTTATTTAAAATATTTCACTTTTTTTAACTTTAAAATCTCTTTTTATAGTTTTTTAGATTTTTTTATTTTTTATTCTACAAAATAAACATACGAAAAGTGAACAATATAAGCATTTTAACTTAATTAAATTTTGGTTGAGTTAATTTTTCTTTTCTCTCATATCTCTAGTTTATGTTTTTTCTTGTTATGTGCAT
Source organism: Vigna umbellata (assembly GCF_018835915.1). The sequence goes on from NW_025902050.1 coordinate 64,731, forward strand.
GTGTAATATGGGTGATTGGATGTGAGATCTGAGCTGAAGAATCTCTATTAGGTTTATAGTAATAATTTGATTTGTAAATTCGGTCTCTTGGGAGCAAGTTAGAACTTCTCTGACATTTAAGTAAGAGAAAGTAACTTTATTTACTCAAATTAAAAAGAATTAGTTATTTTGGAGATTAAGTGTTATTTGGATTAAACCCTTGGTTAAATACTTACGAACTACTTGATTTCCTATTAATATGATTTTTTATTTAGAAACGAGCATTGTGATTCAAATAAAAAAAAAATGGGAAGAATTCTCCGTAGGAATTATCACACGAAGTTGAAGTGTACATAATTTATGATAATATTGGGCTTATGTGAATCCCTATTAATTTGAATAAAGTTATTTGATATTGTTTTGATATATGGGTTATTTGAAGTTGGTATTTTGATATTATATCATTTAAGAGGTCTAGTGATTTGAATTTGATTAAATTATTATGAGTATAATTTGAGTAGGGGAATAATTATTTTAGATTGAAAAAAAATTGGTTTAGTTTAATTGAAATCAAATAATTAGTTTGTGAAGTTTTCTCACTTCTCTCAAACAATTATATGTGCGTTCAAGTGAGAAGACTCATTTCTTTGGCTATAAATGATAGTTTGAGTAGTTTAGGAGTTGTAACATTTGTATCTTGTATGAGAGTTTGTTTACTTAAACACTCAAAAACAACGTTTAAGTAATAAATTGCATTGCTCAAATGATCAATCTAACTTTTGAGAATCATTTGAGCAACGAAGAGATTGAAAATAAAAGTTTCATAAGAAAGAGTGACACTTAGGTAAGAAAAACTCACTTAAGTGGCCATCCTAATTGATCAAATTTGTTATTTTTCTTGTTTTAATTGATATTTAATAAGTATACTAATAACAAATTGTAATGTTAACCATGATGTTATGAAAGTTTTATATGATGTTTGATTAACTTGATGTGGAATGACTCATTGAGGATAAGGATAAATTTTGAAAGAAACCATAGGTGGTTGATTCAATGTTTAATAAAAAAAGAAAAAGAGTGATTTATAAAGAAATACGTGGATGATTCGACATTAATATTATTAAGATTATATATGTGTTAAATAACATGTACGATGATGTATCTAAGTTGGATTTAAAATGAAGGTAAAGTTATGTTGGCTAATATAATATAAGCATTAAGCTATTTTAAGTATAATGATTCTCTAAATTCTACTATCATATATATGAAATGTTTATACTGAGATGGGACGAGGATAACCGTCTGTTTGAAAGTCCTGGGTGTCGAACGTCTCTCACTCCTTGCTCTAATAACCGATCGGTATATGGGGGTGACCTGCATAATACACTCAGATGCTCAAGTCAGAATTTTTCTCTGTAGGCCTTTAGTAATTCAATAGTAAGTAAAAAGTGAGTTTACCTCAAAATTAAACCCCTATTTATAGAGTTTATAGGAATCTGACCAATTAATTTAACTCTTAATGATCATTAATGCAAACCTTAACCACTTAACAGTAGTCGTTGTGACATTAATTGCGCCTTAACTCTGCTCAACGGTTGTCGGAACCGAGCGGTCATGAGATGCTTTCTGGCACGTCAACCGCTCGGTCCTTTCCATCCAGTTTGTCACTGTACCCAATCGGTCACCTATAAGCCCATAGTAACATAGGCCCCCCAAGCCCTAGCAAAATCTTAGATATTGCGTAGGGTTTTGAAGTCTTAACCTATCGGTTTTGGATTCTCTTGTTTCATGGGTTATGACAACTCATCAATCGTCACGTCCCTTCAGTATCTGCAAAATGGCGGGAAGAGCGAAAGTTGAAGAGTCATGACTGTAAAAAGAGCGGGAAAAGGTGTAAGACGTAACGTCACGACGTTTGAACCGTCAGATCTTTTCCCTTTGGACGCTCTAGATGAGTTTGATGAACCGCCTTCACCCTCTATAAATAGTGGTAGGGTCATCCCATATTTTCACTTTTACCCTCGAGCTCTCGGATTACCGAATAGTTTCCCTGTCTCTTCTCCTTTTAAAAGCTTCAAACTCAGTCTTCCAGGTAAATTATGTCTTCTTCGGTTGCTTCTAAGTCTTCCGGGAGAGAAGGCGAGGGGTATGCTGATGGCGTTGCTGCTTCTTCTTCCTCTATCAAATCTGATTCTAGCAATGAGAAAAATCCTCCCGCCGTCCACCAGGTCGAATCCCCAGCCTTTGACAATTCTTCCTGCCTACTTGAAGACAGTGAAAACGAGGAGGTGGGAATACATGTGCATTATATCGGCGCTGCCCTGCCTAATGTCGCTGGCTACGATTGGGCTCCCCACGAGGTGAAGCTTTATGCTACCTCCGTAATTCCCAAACGCGCACTAAAGGAGCTAGTTAGTAGGCTTAGCTTCATGAAGGCGGCCAACGATGCAGATTTCTTTAGACTGGCGCTCTTTCGGTTGAACTAGAGGGCGTGGCACGGTCGGGAAGGGTGCGCCTTAGACCTTTTCTATGCATATTCAACCTTCTTCCGCGACCTGAAAGTCCTCTTGCCCTTTTCAAACTTTCAAATGGGCGTTCTGAGGGAGCTTAACGTGGCGCCTACCCAACATCACCCGAACGGTTGGGCCTTTATGCAAGCCTTCTCGGTCCTCTACGCCGGTCTCACCCTTCGCACTACCCCAGCTTCTTTTCTCTACTTTTTTCGGGGCTTGCCGCACTTCAACCAACCTGATAGCTTCGTATAGATGCAGAAATCAATAAAGACCATCGTGGAATTGGATTAGCGGAAGTAAAGTGGAAGCTAGCAGCGGAAATGATGTGATTTGGTTGCTATTTGGAATGGATGAAGTGCTTAGGTGAGGCGGCTACTACTTAGACGACCTTCCATTCAAGGTAAGAAGCTATAGGGGTGAGTGAAGAAGCAAATGAATGACTCTCGGTACAGAGAAAGTGGCTGGAAAATTGCATCAGCAAAATTTCTCTATTATATTCCAAAAGTCAGTTTACAAAAGGATCAAAGGTGAATTTATACTAAATTCTCCTAGCCTGGTACGGTGCAGATCCTTGCCACTAAATGTGGATCACAAGCCACGTAGGAAGGCATAGATGGTGTGTTGAGACTCCCAAAAATGCACTTAATACATGTGCTGAATTCTTGAGGTGTGTCCTTAACACTTTGCTGTATCTATTTGGCCATTCTATGGTTAATGGTTCCTTTATTTGGTATTGGGCTTGGACCCCGTCTATCATCTCCTCCCCTTTGAGATGGATTTGTCCTCAAATCTGGTGGGTCACCTTTATTAGAAGGACTTATTTTTGTTGGCTTCACAAGAGTTCCTCCTAGGTTAAATGTCAATCTGCAATAAGCATTAAACATATCTCTAATTAGTTTTATTTGACCCAATAAGATATATAGAAGAACATGTTTAGAAGAAGGTTTCTTAATTTTGAAAATTTTAATTTTAATACAATAAAGAAACCTTGTCGGTATCAGGACAACCGATATCGTAGAGTCGCGCAGCGGAATAAAATTAAGCGGAAAGCGTGTCCGGTCACAACATAAGTTAAGATGGTTCGTTTTTATAAAATTAATTTTTTTAGAGAAAAATTATCAAACAGTTTGTCCTAAGGACGAAGTCTGCTCCTCGTGTTGCCTTTTCTGGATAGCTCGCATCTCCTCAATCCAAATGCACTCAGCTACCCTTTCTTGCAATTCATCCATTTTCATGGGTGGTCGTGCGAACAGGTTGTCCGCAAAAGAACAGGGTCTTAAAGCAGTAGACAAGGTGCTCATTATGAACTTCTTGCCCACGCCCTTCACCTGCCTTGCGATCTGATTATAACAGTCCATAAAATCCCTCAGGCCTTCACCTTTCTCCTGTTTGATATTAGTCAACTCCATGTACGTAAGATTTTGCGTCTTATTAGAGGCAAACTGCCGCTCAAACAGGTGTCTCAAAGTCACAAAACGTTCAATGGTTTTGGGACGATGAGAGTGAAATCATGCCAAAGCTTCTCCTTTAACCGACAGGGAAAAAACCCTGCACCACACCCTCTCATTGGGTGAATAGATTGCCATGGCATTCGCAAATGACCTCAGATGTTCCTCCGGATCCCCTGATCCATCATATTTTTCAAGAGCTGGGAGCATCCTATCCGGCATTTACTCCTCCATGATTGCAGCTGTAAAAGGGTGAAGTGCCCTTGCCCGAACGACGTTGATCGGGCAGACAAGGGGGATCCTAAAACTGTTCTCCTCCTTATCAGAACCCTCTTGATCAGTTTTAGGAAATTCCACTATGGGAGTCCGAGTGGGTGTCATTGACTACTAATTCGGTGGGCCCTCTGTCTCGCATCGCAGTCCCTCTACCCCGCATCGCGGTACCTAAGTATTGCATCACACTCGGCCCTCAATGTCATCGTCTCCGCCTGCATGGCTTCCATCCTCCTTTGCATCTCCTGCATCAGTACCAATGGGTCTTGTGCTACCATCCTTATGGTCTCACTAGGGTGTCTTCAAAAAATCTTCGGCGTAACGGTGGGCACCAAAATGTTCTACTGAAATGGAACGAAGATAACCGCCTGTCTGAAAGTCCTAGGTGTCGAACGTCTCTCCACTCCTTGCTCTGGTAACCAATCGGTATAGGGGGGTGACCTACAAAATATACATCGACGCTCAAGTCAGAATTTTTCTCTATAGGCCTTTAGTAATTCAATAGTGAGTAAAAAGTGAGTTTACCTCAAAACTAAACCCCTACTTATAAAGTTGGTTTAATCATTTCGGACATCTCTATTTCTGTAGGATCATCTCAAATAGGTCCTCGTATTGTAAATGCTCTCGACTAGGTCCCTTATTGTGAAAAATTTAATCAATTTAGACCTCGCCGTTAGTTTCGTACTAACACCGTTAAAGGAGGTGACACATGTCAGTTCGTGGTTTTTTTGAATTTTTGAATTATTTTTATTTTTATTTTTTATTTATTTTTAATTTTTTAAAAAATAAAATTAAAAAAAAAATGCCACGTGTCAAACTGATATTGTGCCACGTGGCAATGATAGTGTGACATGGCACTGTCAGTGCCACGTGTCATTGTTAGGCCACGTGTCATTGCATTAGTGTCAATTTGGTCCCTGTATTTTTATTGTGTTTCAATTTGATCCTGTATTTTTATGTTGTCTCAATTTAGTCTTAATTTTAAAAATTAAACAATTTTGTCCCTCCTCAAATTCAAACAAAATTTAAATTGTATATAATTTTTAACAAATATTTTTATTAAATATTTTTAACAAGATTAAGTTTAATATTATTTATATTTACTTAACCATATAAATGTTAATTATACTATTTAAATATACCTATAAGGTTTAAAAAAGCAGTGACATAACATGGTGGTGTGAATTTTCCAAATGAATTAGCTCATTGAACAAATTATTAATGTAAAATTTCACTTTATTTTAAATAAAAAATTGGAGAAAGTTTTGGTGAAAACAATACTTAAAGGTGATTTCTTCTTTCATGATTTTCTATGGAAACTTTCACTACGAAAATTCACACCAACATGTTATGTCACTCTTTTTTAAACCCTTATAGGTATATTTAAATAACATAATTAACCTTTATATGATTAAGTAAATATAAATATAATTAAACTTAATCTTGTTAAAAATATTTAACAAAAATATCAATTTTAATAAAAATATTTGTTAAGATTTATATACAATTTAAATTTTGTTTGAATTTGAAGAGGGACAAAATTGTTTAATTTTTAAAACTAAGATTAAATTGAGACAAAATAAAAATACAGGGATCAAATTAAGACACAATAAAAATACAGGGACAAAATTGAGACTAATATAATGACACGTGGCCTGACAATGACAAGTGGTGTGACATCCCAATTATATACATCATGCATATATAATAAAGACATCATCATGCATAATATAGGAAAGCAGTCAAGAGTTATTAAGGATTACAGTCATCCTCAGAATAGTGCGGAATTGACAACTAGAGTATCAGAATTTCTCCATGGAAATTACGGAGAATTTAAAACTTAAGATACACAAAATGTTCTTCCAAATAAAACGAGTTCACGAAATAAAAACTAGCAAATCTAAGCTGCAGCACTGCCATCTCCATCAAGAGCTACTTCCAAGGTATCCTCCCCATCACCTGCTCCCATCCAAGTGGATGATCATCGCCAAAGAAACATACACAAGCGATACAAACAAGCAAGGGTGAGCTAACATGCAACCAATCATTTATAAAACATGCATGCAAACCTCATATAATAATTATGTCAGACATACTCATACCATCATACAACAATCACACCATACATACCCATCCATTACTTTGATACACATGGTAAAATGACATCACAAGACTTGTTACTTTATACCCCGACTCGTTCGGACTAGAATGATTACCGAGCTATGGCGGGTCTTGCACTCGTGGTGGCTTTATGAAATTTGGGCACTCCCGCCCTGGCACTACCGCCTTGTGAAACTTGGGCACTACCGCCTTGTGAAACTTGGGCACTACCGCCCGGTGGAACTTTGGGCACTACNAAAATGCCACGTGTCAAACTGATATTGTGCCACGTGGCAATGATAGTGTGACATGGCACTGTCAGTGCCACGTGTCATTGTTAGGCCACGTGTCATTGCATTAGTGTCAATTTGGTCCCTGTATTTTTATTGTGTTTCAATTTGATCCTGTATTTTTATGTTGTCTCAATTTAGTCTTAATTTTAAAAATTAAACAATTTTGTCCCTCCTCAAATTCAAACAAAATTTAAATTGTATATAATTTTTAACAAATATTTTTATTAAATATTTTTAACAAGATTAAGTTTAATATTATTTATATTTACTTAACCATATAAATGTTAATTATACTATTTAAATATACCTATAAGGTTTAAAAAAGCAGTGACATAACATGGTGGTGTGAATTTTCCAAATGAATTAGCTCATTGAACAAATTATTAATGTAAAATTTCACTTTATTTTAAATAAAAAATTGGAGAAAGTTTTGGTGAAAACAATACTTAAAGGTGATTTCTTCTTTCATGATTTTCTATGGAAACTTTCACTACGAAAATTCACACCAACATGTTATGTCACTCTTTTTTAAACCCTTATAGGTATATTTAAATAACATAATTAACCTTTATATGATTAAGTAAATATAAATATAATTAAACTTAATCTTGTTAAAAATATTTAACAAAAATATCAATTTTAATAAAAATATTTGTTAAGATTTATATACAATTTAAATTTTGTTTGAATTTGAAGAGGGACAAAATTGTTTAATTTTTAAAACTAAGATTAAATTGAGACAAAATAAAAATACAGGGATCAAATTAAGACACAATAAAAATACAGGGACAAAATTGAGACTAATATAATGACACGTGGCCTGACAATGACAAGTGGTGTGACATCCCAATTATATACATCATGCATATATAATAAAGACATCATCATGCATAATATAGGAAAGCAGTCAAGAGTTATTAAGGATTACAGTCATCCTCAGAATAGTGCGGAATTGACAACTAGAGTATCAGAATTTCTCCATGGAAATTACGGAGAATTTAAAACTTAAGATACACAAAATGTTCTTCCAAATAAAACGAGTTCACGAAATAAAAACTAGCAAATCTAAGCTGCAGCACTGCCATCTCCATCAAGAGCTACTTCCAAGGTATCCTCCCCATCACCTGCTCCCATCCAAGTGGATGATCATCGCCAAAGAAACATACACAAGCGATACAAACAAGCAAGGGTGAGCTAACATGCAACCAATCATTTATAAAACATGCATCAAACCTCATATAATAATTATGTCAGACATACTCATACCATCATACAACAATCACACCATACATACCCATCCATTACTTTGATACACATGGTAAAATGACATCACAAGACTTGTTACTTTATACCCCGACTCGTTCGGACTAGAATGATTACCGAGCTATGGCGGGTCTTGCACTCGTGGTGGCTTTATGAAACTTGGGCACTACCGCCCTAGCACTACCGCCTTGTGAAACTTGGGCACTACCGCCCGGTGGAACTTTGGGCACTACCGCCCGGCCACAGTCACGAGGTTAATCCGTTATCACTCACCTTGGATCATATGGAAGCACCCAAGACTAGGACCTCCTGCTACTCCTCACCACATGGTTCAATCCTCTCTACATGAGAAGAAAGACCATTGGAGTTTCAGGATGACCCCCAAAACTGAGCTACCATGTAATCATTCTATACAACCCCAAAACACCACCATGTATCCTCTCCTTGAGGATCATGGAATTACGTCCATGAATCATATTGTTACTTTGAAACTTAACCCAAGTCATGAATAACCATATACCTCCATATTATCACAGTAAATCCAACATACCTCATACATTCACATACTTCTCACATAAATTACATCACAGTATATATATTCCAAACCTTTTGCACAATCAATTCAATTCAAGAAAAATAAACTTAGACTCCAACATTATTTGTAGGATACTATTTGGACGAGCACAATTCACTGAACACTGTTAGACGAACGCTACTGAACGAACGCTATTTTCCAACACTAGGCCGAACATTATTTGGACGGACGCTAAAGATCAAGGCCGAACGCTACAAGCCGAGCACCACATTAGATTGAACACTATTTGGCCGAACGCTAAAACCGAGCACCACACTGGATTAAACACTATTCAGCCGAACGCTAACACCGAACACCGGATCAAACATTATTCGGCGAACGCTAACACCGAACACTACACTGGCTCAAACACTATTCGACCGAACGCTAAAACTGAACACCTCACTAAAATCGGATACTGTCTGGACGAACGTTTAAGATCAATCTCTTAGACTCGACACTAAAACACCAAACGTTATTAAACCGAACACTATTTTAACGAACACTAAGATTGAACACTTAGACTTAACTGTTTAGACGAACGTTCAAATATTAAACCTCATCAAAACCGAACGCTGCCTATGACGAATATTAAACATCATCAACACTATCAGGCCGGATGCTAAGGTCGAAATCCACTTAACCGAACGGTACTAAATCAAAACCTGACCGAACGCTACTAAATCCATTCTGACCGTTCGGTACTAAATCAACTCCTTGGAAACTAGTTCAATCCGAACGCTACAATTTCTAATACACCAATACCGAACACTCAAGATCACTTTCTGAGAATACCAATTTAAGGACGAACGCCTACAACTACTATTACACTAAACCCGAATGCTCGAGATTGCTATCTTAGGATACTAAATTAATAACGAACGTTTAAGAATCAAATCTAAGAATCCATATTAAGACCGAACACTTACTAATACACTCCAAAACCGAACGTGCAAGGCTCTCACCTAAGAATATTAAATTTAAGGCTGAACACTATACGGGCGAACGCTCGTTCTATTTTGGCCGACCACTATTGGTCGAGCACAATTGACGTACGCTCGTTCTGCAGAATTCTGCAGAAACGCAGCAGATTTTCAGATTTCCCAGAAACCCCATTTTTTATTCCTTTCTTCCCAGATTTGCATACAACATCACAATTCTACAACCACGCATACAGATTCGTATACAACAAAATCACTCTAAATACAAAATTTGTTCATTAACGACAGTATATTATGGATTTCAGTACACGCATAGTTCATACAATTCAGAGAAAAGGATCTAGCTCCCCTTACCTCTTGAAGACTTCCTTAGCAACTATTGAATCTATCTCCCCCAAGATTTGCACTACCAAGGCCTCCTTGCAGCTCCAGAAGATCTCCACTTCACCTCTCCCAGATCTTGCTTTTCACTCCCACGGATTTGGCAGCAAGAATTTCATTCTCCAAGTGCAGAACCCATACCCCCTTTTATCTCCTATGTGCAATGCTTTTTGAATGGTGCCAAAAATGAAAGTAAGGGCCCGAACGTGTGTTGTTCCCCATTTGCCAAATAAAATAAAATCCCACTTCTTTCTATGGGGCGGTTGGTGCTTCCTAGCACTGATTGCGCTTCTATAATGCAAACAATGAGTGACTGCCCTACCCCCACTTCTTTCTTTTAAAAACGTGCGGTCCTTACAAGTGGCACTATCAGTGCCATGTCACACGGTCATTGTCACGTGACACAACATCAGTTTGACACGTGACATTTTTTGTTATTTTAAAAAAAATTAAAAATAAATAAAAATATAATTAAAAATTTTAAAGAAACCACGAACTGACACGTGTCACCTCCTTTAAAGGTGTTAGTACGAAACTAACAGCGAGATCTAAATTGATTCAATTTTTCACAATAAGAGACCTAATCAAGAGCATTTACAATAGAAAGACTTATTTGAAACGATCCTACAAAAATAGGAATGTCCGAAATGATTAAACCTATAAAGTTTTGAAAGACTTTTTTAAATTGTCTAATTAAATAAGGATAATATTAAATTAATGAGATGAATCCTGAAATGTTTTGAATTATTTATTTATTATTGTATAAAAATTACTTTTATTTAACTCACCCTTATGCTATTTGTGTGTTATGTGCTTTGACACGTGCGCAAATAATGTTAATAACCAAAATCAGAGTAAAACATATAGACGAATTATCTAAATATATAGTTTTACATATTTTAAAAAAATTTCATTGAATGTACTATATTTAAGAATACTATGCCAATAATATGAACTTTGTAAGTCTTTTAAATATTTATTTTAAAGATATTAGAATTTCACAAAGTCGTCATACATTTATGCCGGTAAAGCAATCATAAATACAGGTCAACCAATAAAGAATGTATATATATGAATTATTTATGACATTAAATATATACCGACCATATTCGATCACTTACTTCAACGTTCAGTTTTTCCTGAAAAACACCTCTATGACATATAAAGTTGATCGATCGATAATCTGAAGAGTGTAAGAGATAATGATACATATTTAATGAAGAATATATGTATATGTATATATGTAGAAAACTTTTATTGGAGAATATAAAATTTGTTTGATCGATAATCTTTCAAGCACGGTGATAATTTTTTTTTGTCTTATGTATACGTAGAAGACTTTTATTGGAGAATATAAAATTTGTTCCAAATAATTTTTTCACCATAAAATTATTAATTTTTTGGTTTTGCTTGATAGATATCTTTGTAGTTAAAAAGATGCAGGGATGAAGTTAGATGTATCCGTGTCATCACACCGTGTTGTTCACTTCTTAATTTGGAGTCAAGTTCTCATTCCAAAGGGTGGAATTAGGTAAACACGTTTGGCTGAGGTGGAATACCAATCCAAAAAGTCACGTGCCTTTCTTGTTTGGCATCCATCAAAATTAATAATTAGCAAACTAATTTTAAAACAAGTTATTTCAGGTTTTTATTTAGCATTTAACTAATTTTTATCCTATTATTTAGTCAACAAAGTGTTCTTGTTAAAAGTAGTATGATTTGTAGGAATTTTAGCTGAAGAGTATAGGATTGTGTGAGTTTGTTCTCAGTTAGAGATGTATTTTATAAGTTTTAATCATTTATTATATTATATTTGAATCTTAAATATTATTTAATTCTTAGAACTTGTATTTTTTAACCAATTGTAAGTATTATAACTACATATTTATGTGATTTTTATGAAATTTTTTTAATTTCTTTTGTTAACAATTACTTAGTCATTCTTATCACTCGGTCAGGGGACAACCCTAACACTTGTACAATGCTGGTTATTTTACTTAATAGAGTGATATATAAGATATTCCTTTTAGGCCAAATTGCCGACAGAAGAAATGGTTGTTGCGTGCAGTTGGGTTTAAGGATTTATCAAGATAACTGTCATTATCATATCAAATAAATTACCCTATTGGTTTGAATAAATTCTTCGAATTTAATAATCAATCAAACCTCTTCAGACTGACTACTTCAGCTGTGTCGGTTTGATTTCTGTGTTCAGTTTGTACTAAAATAAACTGATTATATTTTTCTAATCAATCTAATTAATATCTGTATTTAATATAACCAATGTCTTTTGTGTGCTTTTTAATCATTTATCTACATAATACCATATCATTCTGAATATTAAATATATAATAACCCACGATAAAAGAATGTGAGAGAGACTGAATATCTAGGAATGTGAAATGTGAAAGGTTTGCACTATATAATTTGCAGTCTACACCACGGGCTAAAGAATACCTACATGCCTACCTCGCATTTTGCATAAGTATTTATTATTTTAATCTTTTATTGTTGTGCATAATATTTGTGTGTTAAATAGAATTAAAATTTTTTAATTACTATTTTATTGATTTATATACTTACAAATTGTGTTTCATATTTTACTTTTAATATATATTTCTTTATCTACTTTCAAATTTATTATTTTTCAACTTTTTTAAATTTTGTGTGACATCCGTAAACTATATTTTATGCTGGATGAATCTGACATATTAATACATATGTTATATGGATCGGTCTACCTCAACTAAATTTTTAAGGACAAATCAAATACAGTATGAACTAAAATAAAAAATTAATTCACATTTTCAACCCAATCTCATCTCTTATTTCAAATTATAACATAAATGAATCTAAACCGATTCATATTTGTTGAAGTTATTTGGTTTATGCTAATATCTGAATTTTTATGGTTAAAAATTTAATTTACAATAAAAGTTTAAAATATAAGCTTTTATAATAAAACAATTTTTTTTAATGCTTCTTTTTAACTTGAAATATATAAATTGAGAGAGAAGGAGGAAGAAAAGAGATTTTCACGGGAAAGACGTAAGGAAAAGTGGGGAAGAAAAAGACAAAATTTTGTCTTTGAAAAGTTTCTTTACATAACTTTTTTATTAATAAAAAACTTTTTTCCATTTTTTTTTTACAAAAACTAATCTACTTATTCTCTTTTAAAATATTTAAGGTTTTGTTGCTTCATTTTTTCTTCCCAAAGAGAATAGAAAGTAAATTAGTAAAAGTAAAAGAGAATAGAAAGTAAAAGTAAAAGTAAAAGTAAATTTTTTCTTCCCAAAGGTAATGCATTTTTATGTAGTTCCATAATTTCGTTTAATGCTTTCTTTATGCCTAAAATGTATGTTTAACGTTTTTTATACCTGAAATTATTTATATATAGTTCATCCGAACCAAGTTATTAGGATTGAGAAACATGTTAGTGACTTTAGCTTAGTTAAAATGAAGAAGATAAGACAATTAAAGAGATGTGGGTACATCACATGATAACTTTGTTAACGTAAAATCCCTAATAGAACAAGTGATGCAAGTGTCACCATATTATTAATTTCAGTAGAAATTTTTTAGGGACAGGAAATAGGAAGGAGGTCAAATGTAATATTATTTCAACGAAGAAGAAATTAGTGTAATTTTTTATAAACTAAAATCACGTTATGATAGAAATATAGATGAGGTAAGTTAGACGAAAACAACTTCAACAAATAAATATTCTCTGTAAAACCCAATTACTAATTTTTCTATAATTATTTTCAAATATACTTTATTATTTTATATTTTTTTCATTATGATATTGGTAAGAATTATCATCCAAAATAATGACCAAGTTTGTCGGATATCTACACTGCACAAATTGTAGATGTTATATACCAATTTATTTCTCACCCCAAATAACATTATCAGTATTTGGGTCTCTAAATCAAGATTTGAAATTTAATTTACACGAATAACAACTGAAAATATACTTTATCTTAAAATAGTGTAATATATTAGGAGAGATTAATGAGGTACGAAATAAAAATAGCATAAAACCAATATCTAATTAAATGTGACGTTTAACAAATTACATTTCATTAAATGTATCTGAAACTCTTATAGAGAGGAAAGTGAGTAAATTTTGTCCATAAAAACAGTAGATGTTCATTGTTAAAAAATGACAAAAAAGGTTCTGTAAAATCTCGAACTGGTGATTTCCTACCACTAGTATTATATAGTTTTAAATTAAAAAAAATGAGGGTCTTACAAGCCACAAATGTCAACAATTAGAGGGAAAAAGTCACAGAAAGAAGATAGGGCACAGTGCATATCCACCAATTGTTCATCATAACAACATCACTCTCATTGATTAGCATTGATGTAGATGGAATTCAAGGTATCTGGCTCTTAATGCTGGTTCCTTCAAAAGGAAAATATTAGAAACGATATTCTGTAAGATAATCACGAAAAAAATCTCTATTTTAGGTTATATTTAAAGTAATCAAGGTCTTGTAAAGTTTTGGTTTATTAAAATATGTTGACCTAATAATAACTTTAAAATTATATTTTTCTGAATTATTAAAATAAAATAAAATAATTTTATTTTAAAAATACCATCCATTAAATAAAATATATTAGAATTATTAATCAAGCAACATAATTTTGAGTCGGAGTTGTTATTGGATAGTAATATTTTAAAATGTTTGTATACGAATTATTAATGTTAACAACTTAATTATGAAATAAATTTTTTGGAAAATTTTAAGAAAATATTTTAAATGGGCTACCAAGTCTTGAGAGATGGTGAACTGCTTAATTTTAGAAACTAGATGATGAACAAATGGTTACTTCATTACCTTCATAAAAAAAAATGTTTGAAATTGACGTTGAGTAGCTTCAACCTCAAAATTGGACAGGAACTCTTATGGTAGTTCTTTATTCTTCTTGTGCATTTTCTCTGGCTCCTAATGTGCTATCTAGGCCTTTGTTGCCCTTTCTCCACTTGCATCTTTAGGTCAATCATCATTTGCATGATTTCTTCAAGAACTTGAATGTAATCCTTGCATGATAAACTCGTAAATTCTTAAAAATATATATCTTACGAACCAAAAATAATTTTATCTGTCCCACATAAATCCCAAAATGTTCAGACATTCTTAAACTATAAATATTGAAAAGTTTATTTTTTTTCTCCTACCTTTTAGTAGAGAATTTTGAAAATTATACCTCTTCATATAATGCATTTGAAAATCAATTATCACTTGTGCATCTTCAATTACTAGTTAAAACCTTTCCTAAGAACCGAACCCTATCATTCTAAATCAAATCTTACCTGAGACAAAATGTAAAATATACATTCAATAAAACACAAAACTCCATTATTATAAGTAGGAAATGAGCACTACATTACATAACTATAATGTAAAACTTCTATTAATATTATTTAGCCAATTTAGGACAATAATATCGAATGGGCCTTGTTGGGTCGTAAAATTATAATATCATTGCAGAAATCCAAATTTATAAGTCTTTAAACACTACAATAGACAATTATTCATTTATATATTATAATTGTATATAATTGTAAAATTATATTATAAATAATATATATAATATTACTATAACCAACCCAATTCATATTAAAACCATAATCTTACATTCTTAAATAAAAAAAGGTTTAATGTCTCGGTAGGTCCCTATTTTAGTTCAGAATCTCAAATAGGTTCCTCTTTTTTTCGGTGTTTCAATTAAGTCTTTTTTTTTTGTAAAATTGAAGCAATTAGAGGCCTGTTGTCAAATTGGACAAACGGTCGTTTAAGTTTGGATTACGTGGCATTAAAAGTGTATTCATTAATCTCACGTGGCATTAAAAATGAATTTTGTTTAAAAATTTGGATTGCACAAATGTTGAATCAGATTTAGGGAAGGGTAAAGTGGGGAAAATGTAAATATTTAAGTGCAGCCCCCTGCAATTCAGAAATGCAAATGAGATTTGGGAAAAAAAAATCGGGGCTCCGTATTATTAGGGTTCGTGTTCGTGTGAGAAAAAAATAAAGCGTTATTTTCTTTGATTCGATTCGAAGCGCGAGGGTTTATGAGTGAAGAACATCGGGTTAGAAGCACGAGGGTGCATGTTCGGGTTCGTGGAAGAATTTGAAGCACGAGGTGAGATGTGGGTCCTTGTGTCGTTGGAAGCACGAAGTTGAAGCACGTGGTGTCATCGAGAACCAGGGTAATTTTTGAGTCAATGATGATCACAATGTGAAAGCCTTGAACGGGTTCAGGACCGGATTCGTACCTGGCGTTTGAAAGATCCCACAAAATTTTGACTTTGGACGAGTTAGAAGAAAAGGGTTCGAGGATTTTGGTGCCCTTTTTCTTCCTGAAAAAGCGTGAATTGGTGGTGTTGAGTCTAAAGGGTGAAGGGTCTTCATGGTTGAAGGTTATGGCGAGGCCTTTGATTGTGATCGTTGAATTGGCAAGCCTTTTATGGGAAACAAAGTTAAAAGAGTTTTGTGAGTGGAAATGGAATGAAGCATATCTTGACCAGTCTTCTCTCCCTACTCTTTACGATTCTGTTCCTCACTGTAATGTTTGGTTGAAAGATGTTACACGATAGGATACGATGTGGATCTTTCTTAGCATTTGGTTGTGATAACAGTTTACTTAAAACCTTAAAAGTGTAAGTGAAGTGTGGGTGGAAGATTTTGCAGAGAGATGGATTAGTTTAGAAAGATTGGTCGGGTCACTTTCATTCAAAAATGATTCAAAGGAAGGAAGCTCAAACATTTTAAATATTGGGTTTGTCTTTACTAAGGTGGTGGAACCTTTAATTTTGCATCATGGTCTATTCCCTCAATCCTGAGATGCCTTGGCATGTGTTTATGACTCTTGGTCCCTCCAAAGTTCCACTTCACGCTCTCGACCCAATCATCCTCATCACCTACTTTCTCTATGCATGCGTTTCAAAAAAAGAGATGCAAAGTGGGTAGAAATCATACACTTCATTTGGATAAAACCAATTTCAAACATTATGAGAACTCACTATACCGGTACAATGTGTGACTGTGAGATTAGATTGAGGAAGAAGTGTCAATAGACCATGAATTTTCTCTTGAGAAAGTTCCAAAGTTGAGGAATGTGATTGTGCCAGAGAATTATTAGAAGAAGGAACAACTGCAGAAGCCATTGAATTTCACAACCTCAAATTGGACAAAATTTCACAACCCAAATCTTTGGAAACTCCTCCAGATTCCTCAAAAATCAATCCAGGGCTACGAGTGATTAAATCACCCAATTGTGTCTCATTGAAAACCCTAGAAAGCAAAGTCAAAACATGAAACATAACGATGCGAAAGTAACAGAGGGAGGAGCCATAGAAAGAGAATAAATTGTAGGAAAGCCAAGAACGAAAGGTAGAAGATAAAGATCTTGGCAGTAACAAAATTTGTTGTGGAAGAACATGATCAAGAATTAATTTTCCTCTAATACCATGCTATGAGAAAAGAAAGAATGAAAAATGTATATTTTATTCAATGATAAGGAGAGAGTACAATTTATATATATAGATGTTTAAAACAATATAAAAATGGAATATAAATATAAAAATAGAATATAAATATATAAACAGATATGAACGGAAAATAAATTAAATCCAATAATATATATATATATATATATATATATATTACCAAAAAAAGAATAAGTTACCATATTTTTTCTTTTCTAAATATATATAATATAATCATGATGCACCTTACTTAAGATCTATAATTAATTACTATTGCACTTTAATTTTTTTTCAAACAAAATAATAATATTTTATTTTAATTTTTTTTCAAACAAAATAATAATATTTTATTTTAATTTTTTCTTAAACTACTGTTAATTTCATTATTATAAATATTAGGTTTAATTGCTTGTTTTGTTCCCAGTTTTGTTGAAGTGTGTCAAGTTCGTCCATTCTTTTAAAAAAGTTGCAAGTTCGTCCACACGTGGTTTAAAAGTGTCAATTGCATCCTAACGTAGAGAAATTTGCATCAATGAAGTCTTCTCCGTTAAATACAGACTAACGGTGTTAACTGATTGATATTTGGCAGTACAAAATTGAAACGTGACAAAAGAGTGACAATATTGGTAATAACATGTGAATGAAATGTTGGGTGACATGGAATTGCAGTTTCAACTTACACGATTCCCAATATCAACTTGCAAGATTCCCAATTTCCCAATTCTGATTATCCTTCTGGGTCTTTATCAGTTTTCGCTCCTTGCATATTGTTCCCGGAAACCCTATACCGTGAATCATCAATCAGTTAACACCGTTAGTCTATATTTAACGGAGAGGACTTCATTGATACAAATTTTTCTATGTTAGGATGCAATTGACACTTTTAAATCACGTGTGAACGAATTTGTAACTTTTTTAAAAGAGTGGACGAACTTGATACACTTCAACCAAACTGGGGACAAAACAAGCAATTAAACCTAAATATTAATACACATAAGACTTTCACATAATAAAAATATTAAACATATATGATGCACAAAGCAAGATTCAAACACATGGCCACCAATCCATAACAATGAACTCTAACCAACTATGCTACACTCCTATTCTATTTAAAATATTATTTCTCATTTTAATTAACATAATTGATGTGTAAACCAGCTTTCTAGATATCTTTTTTTTTTGTTATAAATCGATAGAATTTTGTGGTCATAATAATCGAGACTATTTTGGAAGTTATTATCATTGTGAGCTTCATCAAAGTTTTGTCTTTGAGTTGGTGTATTAGGCTCCAAAGAGCCAAGTTGTTGCCTCCTTGTTACACTACTGAAAATAAATTATTTGTTATCTTCCCTTGGCATTGAGGCTCAACTTGGCTATTACAATGGTTCTTGAAATTTTGAATGACGATTGATGTTGTTGGCTTGGTGGAGCATATAGGACTTGAAGTTGATGGTGGACTTTGACAAACAAAAGAAACCGAGGGCCCTTGCTGCATGTAGAAATGTATCTTGAATTCAAAGTGCCCTACAAGTCAACTTGATTTTGTATTGAGCCCCACATGGATTTTCATACATGAAATCAATCCCTGATATACTTCCATTAGCTTCAAAAGGGTGCAAGTGTCTAAATGACCATGATAACATGTCATCCATAGTATAAGTATAAAATTTGAGACACTCCACGAGAGCTAAGTTGTGGCTAGCGGTGTTTGTTTTTCTTTAGCGTGATTACCATTGAGATCGACTTGACATAAATTCTCTATAAATATTCAATAAATGAATTTTATCATAATAAAATATTGATGTAGAAAAGATATGAAGTGTCAAAATAACATTCCTCAAATCTCGGGGCACAAAGAAGAGTAATGGATACAATTCTATTATTGCTTCATGGTCAAGCATACAAAAGAAGTAAATTTAATCATTTTAGAGAATTAGTCTTAGCACATAAGTGATAGAGGGTATTGGAAAGATTCTTCTAATTACATATTGACCATGAAGCATGCTTACGACCTGATTTGAAGATAATGCTATCAAATAATCCAAAACTTATATTTTATCCTTAACAAACCCATACACATATTCATGGTAAAATTTAATACGGAAGCATACCTGGATTTGTCTTCATGAATGATATGGATCCTCAAACTAACAATAGATATGTGATCCCTTAATAAAAGGTCTTAGGTATTCTACCTTAGTTAGTAAGGATTTATACTTATACCTTATTGGTAGGGATTTATAAATGAATAAAATATGTACTGTGTAATGTTGTATGTAATATATGATTTTGTATACGAAAACAATAATAGATATAGAAATCTTATAGGGACATGGGACGAGTTTCACAAACCCACAGTGAGTGCCAAACGTTCTTAGTAGGATTTGGCGAATAGTGTACAAGACATGTGGCAGGGTCGAAATAATGACTCTAATAATTTAATAACTTTGACGAAAAAGATTTACTCATAAAAGTTTCTTCAATACTCAAATTAATAAAAAAGTATTATGATTGATGAAAAAAATATCATGTTTATTTTTAGAGTTTATAATCTATAAAATCTATTATAAAATAGAGAATATTAAAGAATATTAATAAATAATAAAAACTTACTATATGTATGATAAAATAGTAGTAATATACCATTTAACAAGATTAATCATATATATTTCTTTTATTATATATGATATAAAAGTATACTTATCATGTTACTATATCATATAATCAAATTATTAATATTTATCATATATTTTATTAGAATAAATACACATATTTTATATTATATATTATAATATTATTATATATATAATATTATAATATATAATATATAATATATAATAATATTATTAATATATTATTATATATTATATATTATAATATATAATATTATATATTATACAATTCCTAATTTTAGGAAGGTAGACGAGTAGACGTAAAAAAAAACTTATATACAGGATTATACATATAGTTGATTTAAAAATTTTATATTTTTTAAATATAATGCACATTTTAAATATAAAACTCTAAATTTAAATTAAGAAAGAACATAAAGTATGCAGATACTATCTTGTGTAAGTTTTGTTCAGTGTTTACTTTGTCAAGATAAACTTGTTCTTCCTGACGTGGTGAAATGTGTCAGCATTATCCAAATATCTTGTGTCAGACCGTTTTGGTAAGTAAAAAAATCCTATAAAGTCCTCTTTGCTTCATATTCTGTCGCCACTCCTATCTTCTTCCTCTCCTTTCCAACACAAACTGCCCTTCACTCCCTTTTCCCTTTCAAGCTCATTATAATTCTTGTAAGTTCCTCTTCTTTCTTTTTCGTTTTTCAGTTTGCTTTTGTTATTATTACAATTTCTGTTTTTTTCTTGCTACAGATCTACCAAGTGTCGTTTCTAATCGATTTCCATACGCACTCTAATTATTTGTCTCTTGCGTTACTGTAGCTACTTAGGATTCCGGTTTTAGAATTGTGTGTACTCTCTTCAGAACCCAAGGACAATGCTGAAAACGTGTATTCGTGTCTCTGAAACCTCAGATTTGGTTTGGATGCCATTTATCTTCTTGTTTCTCATTGATATATTTGTTCTCAACAGCTGAGTTTTATGGATACTTGCAAATTTATTAGGGACTCTTTATGTTTACTACCAATCTCAAATTCATAATCTTTGGATTCAACCTCTGAATGTGCAATTGTATTTAAGTGTTTTATTGTCTATAGTGGTCCTAATCCTGTTTGACTCAAACAAAATTGTCTCCTCGTGATCCATGGAGGATACCTGTGGTTTCGTACCAATAAAATCAAAATGAATCCCTTGCAGTGAAGGGATGTGTTTTTCGTTTTTTATGCTGTTTTTGGAACTCTTGTTAGCTTCATTTCTTTTTATCAACGCATCCATTGGCTAATGTTGCTCCGGGTTTTCGTGCAAGAGTACAGTTGACTCTTCGTAGTTTTCAATTGAGTTGTTTTATTTGATTATGATTTCATCTGGCCCAACGTTTAATTCAATAAGGTCAAAAGATTATTTTTCTTGTTAAAAACTTACTTTTGTTCCGAGATCAAACTTATGGACTTTCTAGGTACACGGAAAGGTGTACTTTTGTTAAAGGTTAATTCCTGTCTATACTTCTAGATTGCGGTGTTTGCAAACATTTTTTATGCTTTCTTGTTCGAGTAATATCTGTAAAAGGAACACTTATTTGTCTTTTGTTTACCCTGCAAATTGAATATTTTTCAATTTGAGTTTCCTTTTCTCAATTAAATACTTGAAGTTTTCTTAATCTTCTGCTACTTTTCCCTCTACTCAGTTTCATTCTTTCAGCTGATATGGACTTAAAGGGAATGGAAGTCACTGGTGGCTAAGGCTTGCGAGTTCTATGGCCTATTCTCGTATGGCTTTACAGTTTTTTTTTTAATGAGTATTATTGGTTAATTTCAATTTTTAGCTTTGAAATATTACAACTCCTTGCCTTAATTTGTAGATACTTGGGAAATGTGTGAGGGTAAATACGGATTTGGAAGCTTAAGATATAATTGGCAGAACACAAGTAAGAAGGATTACTGTAGGAGCATAACTTCTGTTATGGAACTACAGTCAGATTGGATAAAGCACAGAAAGTCGTCTTCATATTCTGCTCACGTGGTTCGTTGTGCAACATCTTTTATGCCATGGTCTTGTAGAATCCCAATTGGTGAAGGGTATTATGAATTCCTTTAGTTAGTTGTATTCATTAAGACATTTTCACACTGTTTGGTTGATTGGTCGCCAACAAAATTTCTCTACGTCTTTGTGGTACGTCATATCTGTGTTTGCTAATTTGAAAAATGCCTGGTTTTGTGGCTGAAAAGAAGAGATATACAGACCCAAATATGTGTTTTCCCAATTTGGCCAACCATGATAAACCAACCCCTACAAAAAGCAATCGTTGTGTGAGGTCTGAGGCTGTAGATGATGATGAAGATTGTAGTAGCCCCATTCTACCTGGGCTGCCTGATGATGTTTCAAAGCACTGCCTTGCACTTGTGCCTCGTTCTAACTTCCCATCCATGGGCGGTGTAAATAAGAGATGGAGAGGCTTTATTCAAAGCAAAGAATTTATAACTGTCCGAAAATTGGCTGGGATGGACGAGGAATGGCTCTATATCTTAACAGCTGGTAGCAAAGGAAAAGGGAGCCATTGGGAGGTCATGGATTGTCTGGGACATAATCGCCGATCTCTTCCATCAATGCCTGGTCCAGCAAAGGCTGGCTTTGGAGTGGTGGTTCTCAATGGAAAGCTCCTTGTTATGGCTGGTTGTTCATCAGTTGACGGAACTGCATCTGTCTCAGAAGAGGTTTATCAATATGATTCTTGCCTCAACAGGTATGCTTTTCTGCTGTAAACTTACCTTTACATTGGTACTTATTACATTTCATTTTATAATTCCTCCTTCAGAATTGAGTTAATAAATGGCACTTAACTTAGTTGTCTGGTGTACTTATGAGACTCTCGCACGGGAAACCTTTGGGTATTTGTGATTTGGTGAGAGATTTAAACCTGTTATATTGTTTTTTCGACCCTGTAATCCTTTATACGGGGTGAAAATAATCCTACTGCCAGTTCTTTATGGTTCATTATAATATATCCATTTCTGGTGTTGTGTTGATTTTAGATATTAGAACTGAAGGGACTGTTTGTGTATGCTTAGAAGTCTTTCTGATACAAGATTTTAGCTATTGTAACAAGTATGTTTTATCTGTGACAACTGTTTCACTGAAAACACTATAAAGTAGGAAGGAAATATAAACTAGGAAAGTTTGGAATGGCTTGACAGAAAATGACTTGTTGTATTGTATGATTTTAGTTTCCCAGTTATGTTAGGACTTAAAATGGATTTCAAGATTAAAAAAATCATTGCAACGTTGAAACATGAGATTTGCTTGACAATATATCAGCCTCTAACTTTTATAATTGATAAAGATGCATCATTTTGTCCATGTGATGCATCTTTATTTGGCTACATGTTCTATGAGCACAGTGCTATTGTTAAACTATGTAATTGCAATTGCAGCTGGAGCAGATTGTCAAATATGAATGTGGCTCGGTATGACTTTGCTTGTGCTGAAGTGAATGGCTTAGTTTATGCTGTTGGAGGCTACGGCGCAAACGGTGATAGCCTCTCCAGTGCAGAGGTGTATGATCCGGATACCAACAAGTGGACGCCAATAGAAAGCCTCCGTCGCCCAAGATGGGGTTGCTTTGCCTGTGGATTTGAAGGGAAGCTCTATGTCATGGGTGGAAGGTCAAGCTTTACAATTGGAAATTCCAAGTTTGTTGATGTGTACAGCCCAGAGAAGCATGGCTGGTGTGAGATGAAAAATGGGTGTGTGATGGTCACTGCTCATGCAGTGCTGGGAAAGAAGTTGTTCTGTACGGAGTGGAAAAACCAGCGTAAGTTGGCAATATTCAATCCAGAGGACAATTCATGGAAAATGGTACCAGTCCCTTTGACAGGGAGTTCAAGCATTGGTTTTCGGTTTGGGATATTGGACGATAAGTTATTGCTATTCTCACTGGAGGAGGAGCCTTCATATAGGACTTTGTTGTATGATCCAAGTGCAGCACCAGGATCTGAATGGCAGACTTCTGATATAAGACCATCTGGCTTGTGCTTATGCAGTGTAACTATTAGGGCATGAAAGTTTGTCTGCTTCTGAGTTTAGAGACTTTGAGAGAGATTTGAACCCTTGCTATTTTAATAGGATTAGATGTTAATTTTCTGTTTTTGCTCGTTCCTGGTAGTTTTATCATGGATTGCCATATCTCTGATTTGTGCTTGGACCATTTCCACAATTTCACTCAAGAAGTTGCCATCAACTTTGAGCAGAGCTAGTTTAAATAAATTATGAAATTATGGCGAGCAATTTTCTTTTTTTTTTTCTTTTCTGTTGTATGTCCTTTTGTAATTGGAAAGTAATGGTATGAGATATTGAGAGCTACTTAAATGTTTATGCATTTGTTGGACTTGTGTCTCAATCTTTGTAGTGGGGCGCACATGTTCATATTTTATGTTGCAGGCATTTGCACGAACAGTGGTTGTTTAAATTCAACTATGTGCGAATAAAGGCCATGTAATAGCAGACAAAAAGAAGAAACCAAATGACTAAGTTAAGAAAATTTAACGGATGTGATTTTCTTTCTGAAGATGAAGGTGGATTATTATAAAAGTAGTATTGTTTATGTTTCGGTTGTGAGGGGCTGAGTTGTCCAATGCTTCCACGTCCTCTTCTGCTCGTATTTCGTATGTCCGACTTTTCGTCTTACCTTCTCGATTTTCTTTTCTATGCGCGGATGAGAGACCTGTGAAAGATTCTTCGATGTCAAAAGTCAGTTTGAGAACAATGGCTTTTTCAATAGAACAGTAATAAATATGCAGTAAATGCAATCTATCTACCACTCACCCTGGATCTGTATTTATAGTTTTCGCTATAGGTTTGGGATTAGTGAAAAGTTAATCACGGTCCAAATTCAGTCCAATAACTTTTAACCACTACTTACCTTAAACCTAGCTAATTAGCGATGTGGTCGGCCGGTCTCGCGAAGTTTGGCCTTACGATCGGTCGGCCCATTTAGGCAACCTGGTTGGTTGGCGGTATGACCGGTCGGCTTCATGCGAGTTGCTGTTTCTACGGGTGGCAAGCGGTAAGGTTGCGTAATCGTGGACATATGGGCGTCTGGCCTATCACGCCCGACCCTTCCTGATGGCGAGCAGAAGGGTAGTGTGTTTGGACCATTGTGGTTACGAGTTTAAACTGACAGTTTAAAAAGATTTTCAATTTAACAGTGTTAAATTAATTTTAAAAATAATAATAATTGCATTTAAACATTATTATTATTATTGTTATTATTATTTATGAAATAAGTTTGATTTTTAAAATGGAAAACACACCAATTTTATATATCAGGTAACTGTGTATTTTTATAAAGTATGTGTATTTGAGGGAAATGATTTTGGAAACAGTAAGTGGATGGATTTAAAAATAAAATATGTTTTTATAAGAGAAGTTTGTGAGAGATTTATAAGTAATATATTTTCCGGTAAAAGTTATTTGAAATAATATAATTAAAAAATAATAAATAATTAATACAATATATTATTTAGTAATGTTGAATATAGTGAAAAATTAGGTATGTGATTAATGAATATACACATAAAGTTCTTTATTTATAATATAAGAAATATAGATTAAGTCTAAAATACAAATAAGAAATAATAATAAATTACTTAAAGATAAAATATTAGGATAAGATAAAAATAATATATCTAACACTCCCTCTTTGATACATACAAATCGTATGTATCAAGCTTCTTATTAATATAATTCATAAAAATTTAGTGAAAATATCTACTTCTACACTCAAGTAACACCAAATTGTTAATGATTCGTAAAAACGACATGGAAGATAAAATACCAACCCAGAAGACTCCCATAAGCAACAAATCTAGGAGGTTATTCTATGTAAATCTCTTCATGCAAATCGTCGTTGAGGAATGCATTGATAACATCTAATGGATAAATAGGTCATTGTTGAAGAGCCACTATGGCTATAAATAAACGAACAAATGCCATCTTTGCCACTAAAAAAACAACATATATGGACGAGTCAAACACAATGGTGACAACAGAGTGGTCATAAGAGACAACAGCGGAAGAAGACATGAATAAACAAGAGAGAGAAACCTTAAAAATCTTAAATTCTCCAATCAAGGCACCTGAAAAAGGAAAAAGAATAACCTTGATGCTTTGAAAAATTGATTGAAGGGAGACAGGACGTGCGACCACGCATGACAAATCTGAAAGAGGGAAAAAAGAGCGATCTCAAAGCTCTAAAGATGGTAGATGGTGCTGCTGCCAGCAACGACAAGTGTAATGGCAAATGCAACAAACAATTTTTTCCTTAAAAGAACCTTAGGCTCTAGATACCACATTAAATATAGTGAAAAACTATATGAGATTAATTCCCCTTGTGTTGAATATACACGTAAGGTTCTTTATTTATAAAAGAAGAAATATGGGATAAGCCTGAAATATAAATAAGAAATAATAACAAACTACCTAAAAATAAAAGATAAATATAAAATAAAGATAATATATCTAACAAGTATACTAAAATTCTTTTGTTTAAATAAATAAATTTTATTTATTTATTATTATTGTTATTATAATTATTAATTAACGAGAGAAGAAATTGGTTGGAACACTGAAAACACACAACTTGCTAGGGATAACACTTGAAAATGAAAGATACATAAGTAAAAACATAAAGGTTTAATACTTGTTTTTGTCCCTCTTTTTAAGGGAAATGTTCACTTTCGTCCTACCTTTTTCAAAAAGTTTAATTTGTTCCCACTTTGTGAAAAAAGTGTTCAAGTTAATCCTTTTTGGTCACGGCGTTAAATATTTAACGATCCTGCTGCCAGCTAGGACTTATGTGTGCAACGTGGCTTTTTATCTGCGTAACGTGGCAGTTGACGTGGCAGTGGCAGTGATTAAAAAATTCTGAGTTAGGGTTTGAAGAGCAAGTGATGAGAACGGAGAGTGTAATTTTGCCGTCGAAGCCCCTGGTTGAAGAAGCATCAATGGAGAATCCTCCACGGCCTTTTTTTGCTGGCTCTGTTTTTCCTTTTTAAACACTGAAAACAGGTATATTGTTGTTAGGTGTAAGAATTACAAGAACTTGACAATTAAATGTAGAATAGAGTAGTGTGGAGCTTCCTTTTTCTCTCTCAAAAAGGATAAACGCACAATTTGCTCTGCAGATTTCATCACCCAATTTGTATTTCCAGTTCTTCCAAAATGTTGAAGGAATAGATCAGTGGTTAGGTTTCCTTTTAATAGTATTTAAAAATAAAGTAAGAATTAGGGTTTCCTTTTAATGTTAATTAAAATTAATTAGGGGTTGTTATATAAAGTAAGAATTTTTATTCCTGTTAACGTTAATTAAAAATAATTTGGGGTTGTTAATTTCTGTTGTAAGTGATAAATTTTAATTATTTCTCTAATTCTAAGTGAGAAATTTAATTAAACCAATTGAATCCTAATTACTCTAGTTAAACCCCAAATGCTGATTCATCTCAATACCCTAATCTGAAGAATTTTTTCCCCAATTTTGTTTGCCTTCCTCTTCTT